>OZ012739.1:426081709-426119209 GCA_963859935.3 Lathyrus sativus
AGAGTTTTGAAATTTTTTTTTTGGTAAAAGAGTTTAAACTTATATTGTTTAACTATTGAGTATATTTTTGTCAACTATTAAAGTTTCATGTAAATGTATTATGAGTTTGAGAAGAGATGTTAGATAATATATAATAAGTCTCTTATTATAATTGAATTAAAGGATAGTTTATTATATATATTTTTTATTTTATATATATATATATATATATATATATATATATATATATATATATATATATATATATATATATATATATATATATATATATATATATATATATATATATATATATATATATATATATATATATATATATTTGTAACTCTTATTTTTATAAATTATGTTAATTCATACTATTGAAATTCTATTTTCTTACTTTATCATCGCTATTATTAATAGAGTATACTTTTAAATTGTGTATCTGTCTATCTTATTTCAAAGATTTCTTTTAAAATCTGAAGAGACTGACTTTATGACAAAATTATAATAGTTGACACAATTGTAGATATGTTATGGAGGCCTGGTCCTTTGAATGAATTCTATGTTTTGAATTGACTTTTTAATGATTATATCTTGTGTAAGTCCTGAAAAGTAACATTTTTTATACGGACAATGAATTGAAAATTAGTGATTAATAAATTATAGATTAATCTCTTATAAGTATATTTTCGACATGCTAAAATGTGTTCAATCTTCTCACATCTCCAACAAATTATCCATTTTAAATGTGAAAACTTATCACAATTTTGTGCTTTGAAAAAGACATTTGACTCAATTAAAAAATATAAATATTGTGTATAAATCATTTTAGCCATGATTTCCAAAGAACATAAAACTTTTTTAATACCAAAACCGTTTTTAACCGAGTATGCAAATAAAGTATCACAAGTTGGAACTCCACTCCAAACAACAAGCGATCTGAGTCCTATTAAATATACATACACTAAACATACTGTCATATCATATCCAATCCCATTTGCCCATAATGTATCACAAGTTAAAACGACATGTCGGTGAACCCCGCTGCAAATGCAATACCGTTGATGTTTACCAGCAAAATCACACTTTCTAATTCTTTTCTCTTTCTTTATTCCCACTTTATTCTATAATTCATATTCAAAAATAAATAATTAAAGTTACATTGTTCCTCACGCGCCAAATTTGCGAGTAAACCAGTAACGTAACTTAACTATAAATACCGTTATCCATTCGTTTCTAGTTCCCACTTAGTTTCAGTTACTAATTGCAGCAAGAAAACAGAGTCGTTCATAACAACACTATTTATTCTATTCTAATGCAACACCGTCGTTGCACCTTTGTTCCGCCGTTCACCACCGTAACCGCAACCGCAACCTCTTTTCTACATCACCATGTCTAGCACAAACTCCCATTCATTGAATTGGCACTACGCAGAGCTAGACGAGAGAGACCTCGAAATCAGAGGCAGAACACTCTTCTTCATAATCGTTCTCTTCTCCATCTTCCTTCTCGCCATCGTTCTCTTCTTCTACACTCGCTGGATCTGTCGCTACCACTCCCGCATCACCTCCACTACACTCTCTACTTCCATCCACGCGCCGCCGCCGCCTCCACCTCAGGGACTCGACCCTGTTTCCATCAAGAAACTTCCGATAATTCTTCACCAGACACCGGCAGACCCAGAAAACGGCGCGTGGGAAGACACCGAGTGCTGTATCTGTCTAGGAGAGTTTAAAGACGGAGAGAAACTGAAGATTCTACCAGGTTGTGAACATTACTTTCATTGTGACTGTGTTGATAAGTGGCTAACTCATCAATCTAGTTGTCCACTTTGTAGAGGCTCTCTCAAAGTTGAATCTTCTTTTCCAAAGATTTTGATTCAGGAACCACCCATTAGAATTGATATCCAATTCTAGCTACTACTTCTTCATTTTACTTCTGGATCTTAATCTCATTTTACAAATATTAATAAAAATGATGGCTTTTAGTAATTTATTCCAATTCTTGTAAAAAAAAATATATTATACTGTACAGTATATTTAGTTTAAATCTAAGGATCTTGAATGTCAAAACAAAATTCTACTTGAACTGATGTAACAAAAATTGTTAATACTAGCAGAGTTCAAATCTAAAGCCCTAGGAGAAATACACTTCAAATTTCTAGCCTTCGCCAAATGTGACCCATTTTTTTAGGTTGATGTGCACATTAATTAGACAATTGCACATGAAATTAGGTGATAAAAATTGGCGATGTCCATTGTATATAGTAGTTAAATTATGGTATGTTCCCATGTTGGATTGTAGCACTATAGGGTTGAATGAAAATTACAGGAAGAAAAAGAGAATGCTGGTATGAGGACCACTTGTTTGATAAAAGTCCTGAAAGATGTTGGACTTCTGAGTCAGCTGTGATTTTTGTCTATTGTTTGGGTACGTGGTCCTGTTTCTTAGTATATGTTACATTGGTGGAATTGAGACAATTTTTGTGCTAATAATTTTGAATTTGAATTTGTGTGCATCTATTCGAATCATTACCAAAACTTATTACCTCTCTTTATTCTTTCTTATCTACTAAGTTTACGTTTCTTTTCTGCATCTGTTTACGTTAGAAAGCAATAGAATTTGAAGTGTTGTTACTTTGATGAACCAGTAGCATTCATTGCGGAAACTTAGAGTAAACTGAATAATTGATTGGTTATTACTATTATTGACATGAAACTGGGTCCCTATGCCATGTGATAGTTCCGTGAAGCAACTTCATTGTTCATTTGTTTTCAGCTTGATGTGTTTGGATTGTTATGAAAAGAATATTTTAGATTTAAAGTTGAGATTAGAAATAAGAAAAAAAAAGTATTTGACTTGGGCATATGTACATTGACTGGAAACCGAAAGTAGGGCATTGTCTAATTAAATCAAGAAAAAGCTATTCCTTTACCTTTATAGAAATAGAGAAAAAGTATATTCTTTTATAGATAAGACTAATTTAAATGGAGTTGCTCGTATCTATTCTTAAAATATTTGGTGAGTGTAAAAATTCTAATTTTTTTAAGGATTTGGATCCTTTTTTTTTATATATCATGACATCTCTCATGTTTCTAATCTAACGGTTCAGAATTTATAATAAATAATTAAATAAAAAAAGTTATTTAATAGTAGAGAGAAATGGATAAGTAATTTGTCCATTATTAAATGACTTTTTTTATTTAATTATTCATTATAAATTCTGAACCGGTAAATTAGAAACATGAGAGATGACATGATATATAAAAAAGGAGAGGATCCAAATCCTTTTTTTAATGGATTTAATTGTTATACATTGGATGGCGTAAAAATATTTTACACTGTCATCTACTAAAAATATATTATTCTTTCGTGTCATATAGATAATTTAAAAATTTTAATATAACTTAACGAGATGTATGATCGTTATTAGTTGACTGTGTAAAAAAAAATTATACTATCAACGCATTTTTTTAATTGAATTAACAAAACATATATTTTTGAAGTTTTTAATTGCGTGTTTTCAATATTAGAATATTCTATTCTTGTCTACTTTATTTAAGATTTATGCACTTTACTTTCCTTAAAATATTTCTTAATTTTCTATATTTTTTAATTTCTAAAAAAGCTGAGCTATACTCTTATTCACCTATCAAAATAATTGAGATTATTTGTTGAACCTTCTTTAGATAGATTAAAATATTTCAACATTCAACTTTTAAAACTAATCTATCAAAATAGTTGAGATCCATTTTGTTTGTTGTCCTCTTTAAACAAATCTGTTTCCATAGAATATTAACCACACATTGAACCCCCAACAAAATATTTAATAGACTCAATATCAAAATATTTAATAGACTCGAATATCTACAACTTATAGCACACAGATTTGTACCATTTTCTCAATCATTCGGCAATGCAACCAAAGGTGTCGGAGGACATGAAATTTCCAGCAATATTGAAAGTCATAAATTATAAAATATCACTTCAAACACAAGCGAACTATTTGAAAGGCTACCTTTTTCAAACAAAATTAATGATTGCAATGCAAATCATTGCTCAAATCACAACTGAAGTGTATGTGACATTATTCGTTTTTAATGGTCGAGTAAGGAAAATGAGTAAAATAAGATTAAGAAAACTGACTATACTTATCAAACTAATTCTATGAAAAGAAAAGAAAATCTCAACACCACGATAAATTACCAAATTCTAAGGTATGATTGGATGGAGGATTTTAGAGTTTTGGATGACCAAGTTTATATTTTCGTATATATTTTAATTTTTTAAAATTTGATCATACAATATTATAGTTATACGTACTTTATATTTAGAAACTTTTCATAACTTAAATTTAAAAAACTAAAATAAAAATAAGTCCTCCTTTCCCCTCCAAATTCCTGCATCCAAACCTATCTAATTGATCAACAAGGTCCCAACTGACAACACATATAGTAGTTAAATGAGAGATCAATGCAATCTCCTCTTTTTCCCTTCATATTCAGTCTTGAGGGTGCTTCCCAAAAACATTGAGCATGCATCACTGGAAATTAGCTGAACTAACTTGACTTGGATCAATCACAACCCCAGGAACTGACCCTGACCGGCTTTGTCTTGCAGTAGTAGACGAAGGTAGTTGGATATTTTGAGGAATAGGAGCTTCCTGCGAGTGGCCGGCGACACAAAGGGCACCAGTGTCATCTTGCTCCCAGTATACCTCTACCATAAAACCTGTGGGGTATTCGGAAGACTCTGTTCCTGGAATTCCCACAAACCTAGCTCCTATCGGAATCTGCACAATTATTTTATTGATCAGCAGAATTTAGCTAGTGACTGCTAGTTGTCACAGCTACAAAACTTCAATTCAATTGAAATGAAAAAGAGTAATCTCTGGAAAGGCAAACCCTTAAATGGTTTTGTATGTTTTTCCCTGTGTGGTGGATGTACTTTATGTAGCAACTGCATTTCAGATTTAAAACGTGTCTGGAGTACGATACAATACCGCGATATGTGGTTACATTCAATTATTCTATTTTATCAGATAATTACAGGGACTGACATGTCAGTGTTGTGTCCAGATTTATATGTTAGTGCTTCATAGAATGTGTAATATGATGACTCTTCTAATTTATATAAATATACACCATTCATGATCACCTTTTGCTAGAAAAACTAACTGCAATCAATTAGAACTCAATCTCTTGAGAATTGAGAGGCCTATACCAAAAGAAAATGCAGTTACACTTACCTCCACAGACTCTCCAGATGTCAAGGTAAAAGTCACTAGGCTCCCTTCAGCTGTAGCACTTTCCAGCTCTGCTTGCTTTGCAATATTCAAGAAAACTTCTTCAAGAGTTGTTAGACCAAGCTGGATGTCAGATATGCCAAATTCTTGTTCTCTATCTTGAAGCTCTGAAAAAAAATCCTGGTATGGAAGAAACAAACAAGACTATAAGAAAGTCGAAGCACGGTCTCTTATGTTATGACTCATTTTGTGCATGCTAAACGTGCTTTTTCTCACTAATATAAAGGCCACAATGGTATCCATTTCAACTGGTTTTAATGTCACGCGAAACATGTTTAGCTTAATGTCAAATACATGTAGCATGCGGACATGCTCACAATGCAATGTAAAAGTCTATGGAAAAATGTAAACTTCTGAACTATTCTTCATTATGAACTTTGATAGTAAGCAATAGAGAGGATTCATTTGAATGTTTCATGCAGCAAGGGAATACTGAACTCATCTAACTAAAGATAGCTGTTTTTCCATTTCAATCATTTAAATATAGAAGTTATCAGGTTATAAACCATATAACGATTCTAAAATATTATTGAGAACACAGTTTGAAACTGAGTAATGATTCAGATGTTCACATAATCAGCATAACCATAGCAACTAGAAAAATTCAATAAAGGTCTGCGTCATTGGTAATCAAGAAACAATTAATATTTAAACCCCAGTGTTGATAAGATTCAAAAGAAATGGAATCAAAGCCAAGAAAAGAAAGCTTACTGTCAGGAGTGTCTCTCTTTCATGAGGAATCACATAAGTTAGAAAGTTGTTGTTCTCCTCTTTTGGCACTACATCTAAACGCTGCCAAAATATTTAACAGGTAAAAAAAAATTCTTGTCTGTCATGAAAAGATTATAAATCATCACAATTATTCATCTCACATTCTTGAAGAATTGCTTCACAGCCTCATGATGTCTTCTTGTTGATACTGCATCACCATTTACAGGACTATTTTCATTATTGTTTCCATAGAAACTAATATTTGTAATAAAACCAGTGCCAAAGCGCGACTTCAATCTAATTGAGGTGCCAATGCATCGGAGCTTTCCCTTTGCCATGATTCCTATGCGGTCACTTAGAATATCAGCTTCTTCCATAGAATGTGTTGTGAGAACAATGGCACGCCCTCTTTTCGCATTTTCAATTATGTCCCACACGTGCCTCCTTGTTATTGGATCCATACCGGTTGTCTAAGAAATATGAATGAACAGTAAAATCTTGTAATATTTTTAAGATAATATATGCTTTAAAGAAGATATCATTCTTTTGCTTACCGGTTCATCCAAAATGACTAATTTAGGGTCACCTATAAGGGCAATTGCAACACTAAGACGACGTTTCATTCCTCCACTGTAACTTCCAGATCTTACTCTGGCTGCATCCATGAGTCTCACTTCTGCCAATGATGTCTGAGTAATCTACATTTTTCAGAAGTTGAATTAAAAGGGGAAAAAAGAAGAACTCTTGATAGTTACTAATTTCAAACAGATGCAAATTTAAAAGAAAAAATATATATTGTGGAGGACAGAAAAATTTCAGGCCTAGAGTTAACTTACTGATTTTATAGAAGCTGGGGAAATGCCTTTTATACTAGCAAAGAGTTCAAGGTGTTCTTGACCAGACAGTGCATCCCATAGGATATCAAACTGTAGATTAGAATATTCAGTAAAAGGTCAGTCATCTGCAAAATATACAATCTTAATGTAGGAATTCAATATATTTTTTGTAACACCATTTTAAATACAAGTTGTGCGATCTGAGTTAGACACAAAATTTCAATTCAAAATGGTATCAGGGCGTCTAGCTACTACTAGGTTAGGGGAAGCTGCTGAAAAACTCTGGTAGGTATTGATGTCTAGTTTGCAAACTTAATTCGAACAGTGGTAAACTATGTGTCTTAAAAGAAAAAACATATATAATGAGAGATATAAACACCTGGGGACACACTCCTATAACCTTTCGAATGTTTGACATGCCAGTGGAGCTTCGGATTGAATGTCCATAAATCAATGCTGTTATGGAAATTGAAAAGTTATATACTCTTTCTTGATACCATCAATTTGATTACTTAATAGACAACATAGCAGAGAGAGAGAGAAAATCACCATCTCCATCAGTTACTGGAGTTATCCCTGTCAAACAATTAATAGCTGTAGTTTTTCCAGCTCCATTCGGCCCTAAAAGACAAAATAACTGATCCTTTGTAAAGTTCACCCACAAGCCCTGAAAATAATTTGAGAATAACATATTACTCATCCTTAAAGCAGAGCTCCTATCAGGAGGAAATCACAATCATTACCAAATTTTATATTAAAACACAAATTATATGGGATTGGGACATTCATGTAATGTTATATAACACGGGGTAAAGTCCTGCATATTCAGTTTGTATGATTGTTTGAGAGATGGATAGTTAGATTTATCTTGCGATAGAATTGCACCTAAACTACTCGAAATTAATTTAAAGATGCAAATAATCACAAATGATTAAGGTACAAGAGCCCCTTGGGGTTAAAGAGTGGATACTATAGATAAACTAAAATTTTAGTCCCTCAAGTTTCCCTCTCTCTTCAATTTAGTCCTTTAACTATATAAAATCTGTCAATTTAGTCCCTGCTATTAAGATCTTAGAGACTAGATTGGTGGATTTTTATATACTTTAGGGATTAAATTGACGGGTTTCATATAGTTTAGAAACTAATTATTATTTTTATATATTTTAGGGACCAAACTACAGAGAGTGATACTTTAAGGAGTAATTGATGGTTTATTCTCACTTTTAATGAGAAGATTGGAGAGAACTAGGATGGAGTTCATTACAACCACTTGGTCATAGAAGCTCTAATCTAATCATGAAACAATCCGAAAACAAAAAAGTGTAAATTTCTTGGTGAAGGCTCATAAATATTAACTAAACTTTCCCGTGAGAAGTTGTTGCATGAAGACACATACAGAAACAAGTTTTCTTCTGTTCACCCCAATTTCTAATACTAAAATTTGTAAAACAAAATGTGTTTGTTTACCTTAAGAGCGTGATAAGGTTCACTTTTTTTACATTTACAGCAGCAACCGATGTTATAAGTACCGGGATAAGTCTTTTTAATGCCATGTATCTGAACAGCAACATTTGTGTCAACCGCGCCTTGTGTTTGTTGCAACTTCACAGCATTTTCTTCCTCGAGGACGTCTTCATCATCTGCTGTACTATTATCTTCATGATCGAATGAAATTAAGCAACCACAAACTCCGCCCTCTATGAAAGGAAGACGAAGAAATTGGCAAGAAGAATTATAAAGAGGACGAAAGATGTCGTAACAAACACACCTTAAATCAAAGAATCGTCGTTACCTTTCACTTTTTGTCCTCCGCTTCCCATCCAATAACGAGGATTTAGAAAGTATAACACGGATTTTCTCACACCCATTGCATTCGGGATTATATTGTCAAAGTACAAGGCCAGAACGAACCACAGAAAGAATGTGGCCAGAAGCCATTTATAGATATCATTCTGTCAATGAAATAAGATATAGCAGTTAAATTATTGGAGTGACACATCTAAGGCTGAATGGAAGGGGGAAATAGAAGGAAATATAGAACCATGGAAGAAAACATTCGTCTAAAAGGGAATATACAATTGTGATCACACAGTCAACATCATCATCGGCACATTCTCCCCGTTTACTCCAGCTAAGACCATTATCTTCAGGGTTTGAAACTGCATTTGAAAGCATACTCAGGCCTTGAGCAAAAGGATTAGGCGGAAACAAAGACCATAAATTTCGTAAAGTAACAGAGATGCTATTGGTATAAGGAAATCCTGCTTGTACCACAAGCTGCAAATAGATAAATAACAGACATAAAGAACATGAGCATCCACTGTCTCTATGTATTTAATAAGCCGTGTCCTGAAAGAAAAAGAAGTGTTGATTCTTGCCTGAGTCACAAAGCCGACAATAAATATGGAGAAGCCGACTGTTGTTGCAGAAGATGATTTACGAATGAAAGTAGATAACATGAAGGCCAGCCCAGTCTAAAACAAAATGAGAAAATACTTGGGATCAGAAAAACCTTCAAACTTAAAGAATCCATAACAGACCCCAATAAAGAAGCAGAAAGTATAAAGGTTAGAGCTAGAAGATTCTTACCATGTTGAGTTCGAATAGGAAGAACAAAAAGAACAGAACAGCGAAATTGTTTTTCAAGAAGAAATCAAGCTGAAACGCCATGCCAGATAGAACTATGAGAATAGATGATAGGACTGTAACAAATGTTTCCCAGGTTAGCCATGATAACCAGTATGCAGAGTCGTAAAGCCCCATCACAGTCATTGCCTATCAAAACCAAAATGCCATGAAAACAAAAATTAACAAACGCAATTACAGCGAAAAAATAAACAACCAAATTTATAAAGCGTAATTTGACGATGGGACAAAACTAATGCAAAAAGCACCAATTTTAGTGCATATCAAGGTTTTAAATAAAGGTATGCGGCATCAGGATTTGGATTTTCTATGAAATTGCAAAGCAACCAGGATTGAGGCTCTGTCACCTGCATTTGACCGCAATTCTCTGCAATATCAAGCATCCCGACATAACCGTGACCGCTATTTAAAACCTTGGTTCCTATATATCGACAATAAATAATAGCCATATTGTTCACAGTACTCTCATGAACTAATGTATACTAGTTCTAGGGATTGATACACAGTGACCAATATTTGAAGACTGTAGGCACTAAGATGAAATTTTTGCATTCTCAACAGTGGCAGTAAAGTAGTGTTCATTACTCTGAGTATACCATACCTGGCGAAGTTTAAGTTCTTTTTCTGTGACCAAAGAACTCATCTGAAGAACAAAATTAAACATAGCAATTGCAAGAAAAAACGCTGGACCTATTGTTCCAACAGCAGAGAAAGGACTCATTGCTGGGTGTGGGAATTCCTTCAAAAACACATTCCACTTGAAGTTCGGGTCTAAAAAATTCATCAAGCAATCCATCATTAGAATTTAGAACATGAATTTGATCATTAACAAGGATTTTTTTTTAATTAAATAACAATTACAAGTTTGATCATGGTTTTAAACAGTCATTTTAGATTATAAATGTGTGAGGTGGCGTCACAATAATCTATATAGAAACTATAAAACATTCTTGATTGTAATTTCAACCCCAAAAGCATCTGAAAACCAAACTATTTAGCAAAAGACACATACAACACCAATCGACCACTAATAAGTTTTTTAAATTAAAAAAATAGTTACAATTTTAATCAAAGTTTTTAAATAAAAGAGCTGCTACTTCCATCTAGGCTGCGACATCAAGTTTTTTGATGTCTCAAACCACAAAAGAGATTTCATCGGACACAACATCCGACTTTTAGATGTCTGCAATTGCAATTGAGACTGCATCAGCCACACTTGATCGTAATTTTAATGTTGCTAAGGCCTCGTTTGGATAAATAGTTTAAGCGTATGTCTGGTTTTGCAATGAAAAAAATTGATTATAACTGAATTGATTCTGTAAAATTGATTTTAGTTAAAAGTGAGTTGAACGTAAAGTGATTTATGTTGGGATAAATTCTAGCAAAAGTGATTTGAAAAGTAAAAATCACATTTAGATTCAAATGCTACAAATCATAGCCTCAAGTCAAATCAATTCTAGAGTGCAAAATCAATATTCTACATGAGAGTAACCAAACACTCAAAATCAATTCGTATACATCCAAAATCAATTCTAAGTGCTCCAACCGTGATATCAAACATAGACTAATTTGCAACATTCATGAACAAGCTATTTCTAGTGAAATTGTTTTCCTGTAAATATTTAGAAGAACGTATAAAAATAAGCTGAAAACAGCTTATCAACTTGTTATAAGTTCTTCTTGGAAACAGTGAAACTCAAATAATACAAAATGATTTTGAAATTTTGAATATACCTCGAATAAGGAACCTGGCGATTTCACGTTCAGCAGCAAGCTGAAGAGGCAATTGAAAAGAAAAAGTAGGATCTTCAAATCTTCCACGTTTCTGAACACTAGTAGAATTAGTCTGAATCCCATAACTAATAACAGTAGCATTCTTTTCACGAAAATGAATCGCGCCAGGACATTGCATAGGATTATCAAAAAGCCACTGATCAACTTCATCTTTATCGCGAAACGACTTCACTTTAGAAATTGGAATAGGTCTACCAGGATTATTACTAATGATTCTATTGACAATTGTGTGAAACTTGGGATTGTTATCGCCACTCCAAACGAAATCGTAACAGGGAAGTTTGACGAAGAATTTACTCTCGCAAGGTGGAATTGGTGGGGAAGGTAGTGAGGAAGGGTTTGTTACGGATTTGTAGGAGGAAGTTGTTGAAGTTTGTGCTTTGATTGCTTTGTCTATGGCGAAGATTAGGAAAATGAAGATGACTGGAGAGAGTAATTGGAGAAGGATTGAACGTTTGCTACGCCATGAGAGGAGTACGTTTTTCTTCAGAAGAGCTTTGTATTGTTGTGCTACGAGAGAGAAAGCGTTCGTCATGATCTGAAAATTCTTTTTCCCTCTGTTTTTGTGCAGAGAGAGACGAGGAAGGCAATGCGGAAAAAGTCGTTGAAATACGATGAATATATAGGAGTATGTTAAGTAAGAAAGGCTGGAAATCAGTCCATTCGAATCAATTTATTAAGAATTAGTTTTCCGGCAACGCACGCTATTAGATTATTTCAACGATTTTAATTATTATTTTATATTATTAAATTAATAGTAATTTGAATAAAAAATATAAAATATGAAGTCAAATTTTAATTTTTTACAAACAACCATCATTAAAAATCAGTAAAAATAACTCAAATCAAATATAAATATTTTAAAACCTAATCACTCTAAATTCACCAAAACTATTTTAGTTTACCAATTTAGTTTACTCCACTAAAATTATTCTAAGTAGTGTAAAAAATATTAGTTCAGCGATTTTATTATTATCTTTTGGTTCAAAATATATTTATAATATTTTTAATAGTCTAATGATTAAAAAGTGATTAAAATTAATAAATAAATAAATAATTTTAATTAATTTTGAATTTTGAGAAACGTATATATTCACCGTATGTTGCCGATCATAAAATCAATTTTGAAATGTTCATTATATATTGATTAATTTTAAAATACAATTAATTCAGAACAATAAATTTGTCAATATAATAATTTAAGAAAATAATTAATTAACTGCAATCATTTTGTTATCATAAAATAGAATTTTTGTTGCAAATAGAATTGTTATTTAACAATTGAGTTGTTTACAATCTGAAATGATGAATTTATTTAATATTCTCAAAAATAAATAATACATGATAAAATATATTATATTTGTTATAAACATTATAAAAATATTATTTGGATCATTCGTAAATATATTTTTTATCCTAATATTATAGTAAAATAGTAGTTTTTTTTCCTGTATATAAATATTATTTTTATCTTTTTTTTATAATTTATAGAAATGTATAGATCAATAGTAAAAAAAAATTCGTTTATAAAAACAATATTGTTCATAAAAATAATTGGATGAATAATATATTGTTTACTGTATATAAAAAAAGTGTGGGTGCTTTTGACACTATTTATAAAAATATTTAAATTAATAGTAAAAGAAATTTTCGTTTATAAAAAAATTTGTACTTTTCACTTATATAAAAAAAAATTCTAGTTTTGGTACATTTTTATTTCTTGAAAATTAATTATATATATATATATATATATATATATATATATATATATATATATATATATATATATATATATATATATATATATATATATATATATATATATATATATATATATATATATATATATATATATATATATATATATATATATATATATATATATATATATATATATATATATATATATATATATATATATATATATATATATATATATATATATATATATATATATATATATATATATATATATATATATAACTCATGTGTGGTATTTGAAACGTCTTCCTAGTTATATCCCGAGCTTTTTAGATAAACCTCTTAAAGAATTAGAGGATCTAGTATACCGCGATGTGTGATTTGATAAAAAAAATTATTGTACAAATTTCGAATGATAAACTGTCATTCCATTCAATTAAATGGGAATGTCCTATATCTGGCATGTCTCTTGGGATGAGTAACATGAAGCTCATAATTCATGAGTGTATTGAATACTCTCCAATCAAAAAGGGAATTGGTCTATGGTCAATTCAGTAACAAATAACTATTTACCGTATGTACCTTGTGAAAAAAATACTTTTTTTTGTGGAATTCATTATTCCATCTCTCTTTTTTTTTTAAAAGAACTCAAATTATGTTCAAAGAATAAAGTATATCACGATTGCAGAAGTTTATCTATCGCATATAGGCTTTAAGACATCGTGGCAGACCCGTCGAGGTGACGTCTTGACCTAACAGATCGAACGGTATGATACATAGACAAAGAAATCTCTTATGAGTTCGAGGATATTCCTTTTTTATTAAGAATTTCATTTTAGAGGATTCCTCGTTCGAAAGGAGGTAGACTACTCAAGAATTTTACATTTTATTTCTGTCCTAATTTCAAATTGGATAAAAAATTCAGAAAAAAAAGAAGAATGTATCAATCAAATGTTGCTTGGTCTTTATTGATAACTTAAGTAAAGAGTAAACCTTTTTGATTTTAGATTAGAGGTTTTCCAAAATTAGAAAGCGGAAACCCTTTTCTTTATCTTTAATTGTGTGCAAATACTTTACCCGGATGATAGGAAACCCTCATGTCCGATTTTAAAGGGGGCGATCCATCTTATTGGATCCTATCCAAACTTTTCTTTTGCTAGGCCTGTAGTTAAAAAACCAACTTTCTTACTATTACGAGGTTCATTCGAATATGAAATCTAATCTTGGAAAGACAGTATCCCACTCGTTTTTGATACTGAAGGTTTCGATGCATTTCGAAATAGAGAAATTTCTAGAGGATGGATGGTTTTATGTGTCTTACCAGTTCTTCCTCCCGAATTGAGACCAATTATTCAAATAGATGGCGGTAAACTAATGAGTTCGGATATTAATAAACTCTATAAAATAGTTATCTTTTAGAACAAAACTCTTATTGAGCTATTAAGAACAAGTGGGTTTACAACAGCGGAATTAGTAATGTCTCAAGAAAAATTGGTACAAGAAGTCGTGGATGACCTTCTTGATGATGGAATTCGCGGACAACCGATGAGGGACAATCATAAGAAAGTTTACAAATCGTTTCAAAGAGGGAAGATTTTGAGAGACTCTTCTTGAAAAACGAGTTGATTATTCGGGGCGTTATGTTATTGTCGTATGTCCATTACTTTCATTACATCGATGTAGATTGCCCCTGAAATAGCAATAGAGCTATTTTAGACATTTCTAATTCGTGGTTTAATTCGAAACCATATTGCTTCGAACATAGGAGTTGCTAAGAGTCAAATCCGGGAAAAAGAACCAATTGTATGGGAAATACTTCACGAAGTTATGCGGGGACATCCAGTATTGCTGAATAGAGCGCCTACTTTGCATAGATTGGGCATACAGGCATTTCAGCGCCTACTTTGCATAGATTGGGCATACAGGCATTTCAACCTATTTTAATAAAAGGACGTGCTATTTGTTTACATCCATATATATATATATATATATATATATATATATATATATATATATATATATATATATATATATATATATATATATATATATATATATATATATATATATATATATATATATATATATATATATATATATATATATATATATATATATATATATATATATATATATATATATATATATATATATATATATATATATATATATATATATATATATATTAGTATTTACATCAATAATGCATATTTAATAAATTATTATTTAAATGGTCTAAATTTTAATAAGTAAAAAAATATTTGGATCATGGTACATTTTTTATGGTAT
Source organism: Lathyrus sativus (assembly GCA_963859935.3). NCBI lineage: Eukaryota > Viridiplantae > Streptophyta > Magnoliopsida > Fabales > Fabaceae > Lathyrus > Lathyrus sativus. The sequence continues at coordinate 426,096,974 of OZ012739.1, forward strand.
GTAAAAAATATTTTTGTTTAGTATGCGTTAGGGCCAAAGACCCGGAAAAAAAAACTACAATCAAACTTTCTTAAGGGTGAAGCCTCCCAACTTATCTTTTACAAGCAACTCCTCAATGAAATTAGGAGCATACAAAAGATTCACCATATCAGATTGCAATTTGCAACCAACTTTAGCCAGCACATCTATTAGCTTCTCTAAACGAATGGGATACAAGAGCCACATCAAAACGATTTATGATGTTATCAATCTTCCTAAGTATCTATAACCTGTCACTTCTGCTATATCTACCTTGGTGAAGATCTCTAACAATCTCAGTCGAATCTGTATTAACTTCAAATTGTTTAAACCTCAAGTCAAAAGCACACATCAATCCTTCCAACATATCCCATAATTCTGTCATATAACTACTACAAGTTCCCACATTCTTGTAAAATCCTTCCAACCAATTATCATTCTCATCTCTTATCAGGCCACCACACCCAGCTGAGACACCCTCAAAACAAACTTCATCTACATTAAGTTTTACCATACCATGCTTGGAAGGAGTCCATTTAACAAGAATAGTCTCTCTAATTCCACCAACTGCCTTGTTATTTATCACTACGGCTTCTTCATAATCTTTCGACCGAGAGGCTACAACCAAATTAGGATTACAAGGCCTGATAAAACTCTCCTCATGTTCTTCTTTATTACGCCAAACCCAATTGGAATGACACGACATTGCCCACAAATTACACCAATCTTCCTTCAAATTCCAATTGATATTCCTACTAGTCCAATCTTGTAAGTCTAAACTAAAGAACTCATGTAAAATTTCCAATGGCACAAGGTGCATCTAAACCTCCTTAGCTTTTGGACAATCACGAATCGCATGCATAGTATTTTCCATTACATGCCCACAAAGCAAACACGCAGCAGAGCCTAGACCTCTTGAATTTTTGTTTAGATTAGTTAGAAGTCTATCATGTTTCAAAACCCAATAAAAGTCCTAACTCTTTCAGGAACCTTCAACTTCCATATACTTTTCCACTCTATATTATTGTTGCAGCTTGTATAATTTGTCACCAAATCATAAAACACCTTAATTGTGCCAGCATTAGACTTCACACCCTCCAAAGAGAAGTTGCATGCACTTGTTCCAGCATTAAAACTCGGGTGCTGGATACTACTAATCTTATTAAGAATATCTCTTGGAAACCATTGATTTAAGTCATGCCAATCCTAATTGCCCTTATCATCCAGAATCTCATGCACCTTAACATTATTTAAGGTATTAGGAATGCCACTAACATGATCTCGGATGCAGTATCCAGGCTCAATCCAGTAGTCATCCCACGCATGGATCTTGCTGCCATCACCTAAATTCCACCTACCATTCCTCGCCAAAAAAACCGCAAGCTTGTTAATATCTTTCCAAAAACCATAGCCAGTATTCTTCTTTGTGGTAACTACTAAAATTCACATCCTTATATATACCTTTCAAGACATTACACCAAACCTCATCACTATTATTAATTATTTTTCAGCTGAGCTTCATAATACAAGATGCACTCATATGTCTAAGATCCTTTATCTCAAGTGTTGCAACTGCGAAAAACACCTGGCAGAAAAAACAGAAGAGTCGACATCGAACGTTATTTATCCTAATGGGGGAAAGGAACTGATCAAAGAAAACCTCAAAAAAGGGAGAAGACATGGTCTTGAAACCAAATCCTGGGTTCGAGAGTCGATTATGCGAGAGGAAGGTATTAGCACCCCCTCGCGTCTGTTGTACTCAACGGGATCCACGCTTGTTATCTAATCAAAGAGTGTGTTTATCTAAAGCCTACTGCTAAACAGAAACGAGAATGAAAAGGTAAAAAAAGGAGACTCGATAGCACTTTGTCGTCCTATGCCTACGTATTCCCTCGTGCAATAGGAAAGTTATAGTCAACATAGTTCAGAAAACTAAGGGTGAAAGGGAAGGTTGCTCGCCAAGACTTTGTTGTCTTGTGTCTACGTATCCTCATTCGGAAGAGAATGAAGAAGTCAGAATAGATGTAGTTCGACATACAAATTGATACATGTTTTTTTATGAGCGACGCTAAGTTCTCATTCCAGCAATTAGGGTCGATGCTTGTTTGCGGTAGAACGGAAAAATAACGTACTCTTTCTGAAAATAGTTTGACACACGATCCCGAAGGATGAAAATGATTTGAATTTGTTTGTGAGTTTTAGAGAAGTGAATTGAATTGGTTTGAGATTCACATTGCACTGAAGTCTATGATATAGAAGCGAATGCATCGCATGATCGCCCCCAGACGGAACGCACGCTAAACACTCTAGACAAAACAAGGAGAGACTCCTCACTCATCATTTCTCATATACTTAAGGCTCGTGGCACACAATATTCATTGCATTTATTAAGTGTCTTGACGTTGTTTTGAGGAAGAAGAAGAGAAAGATGCACGGAAGGTCTAAGGGGAAACTCAGTCCTAACATTGTCATGCAAAATGGTCATAAGGTCGGGATGCGAAAGGAATTTATATTTTAATGTTAGCATGCAAAAGTGGACCTATGGTTGAGGTTAAGAAGGGACTGACCTAATGTTATCATGCATGGATTTACTCTTAATGTCCATCATACTCCAAGTTTAATCAAAAATTAAGTTGGACTAGGAGGCCCTAGGGGAGCATGCAAAAACAAACTGAAACAAGGAAAACAAACCAAAAACAGCAGCTACAACATCGCTTCAGCTTTAGAACAGTGATAAAAGCCCAGCAAGTACGCACAACAACATTTAACAGCTCATGTTTCAACATATAATAGGTGTAAAAAGCAGCAGGCAGAATGTATGCACAACTAGTAACATGCCAAAAACAGAACAGCAGGTGTAAAAGCTTATGCAGCATGTATGCACCCACATTTCAACAAATGCATATGACATGGTGAAGATCAATCATGAACATGTATTAATAATCAAGCACAAACAAGTTCAACAAGATTGTACAACTAAACACTCATCAAGAACATCATACATATCCAACACCAATTAATCATTTCGAACAATCATGCGTTTGCGAAATCGAAAACAAACATAAGCATGTGACACATATCCAGCAAGATAGACATCAAGAACCAACAATCACCATCATTCAAATGATTATGCAACATGATCAACACACCAAGAATGCAACACAACAATCATAAATGTTCATTAACAAAAAACCAAAAGTCACGTGTCAAAGAATCACAAGCATGTTATCAACAAGGATGAAACAAAACAAAAACAGCCCACATGTATGCATCATATCAATCTATGAAGTTTAAAAGTGGAAAGGAATCAAAACAAGCTTGAAAATGCACAAAAATAAATTATGCATCAGTGTTAATCGGTTAACCATTTGCTAGGCAAAAGTGGTTAATCGATTAACCCCTTTTAAAAAGCCAAAAAACCTTAAAATTACACTGGTTAATCAATTAACCAGTTTTGCACTACAACTGGTTAATCGATTAACACTGACGCAGTAGCAGAAAAACACCAATTTAAAAGCACTTTTAAGAAATTCATCACTTATGTATCAATCCACATGCTTAAGCAATCGAATATGCACGAAAATTATACCAAATCACAGCAATTAAACATCAATTGGATCCAACAAACACCAAAATCTATGATCAAAACAAGCAATGAATCAAATATCACCAAAAAGCCAAGGATCTACATTGTGAATTGCAAGGTTAAGCCAAACCAAAGTTAGATCTAGAATTTACCAACCTGCAAAGCTGAGATTTGCTTTGGTGAGTGTTGTTAAGCCGTAATTAATAGATCCAAGCAAGAAATCCAAGGATCTATGAAGCTCTAGCACGAAAACTTGAAGATCCAAGTAAAAATCAACAAATAAGCAAAAGCTCTTCAAGAAGTGATTCCACTAACTTAATCAAGATCCAAATGAATTAAAAAAGCCAGAATTGAACCAAGGATAGTGATGCAGTGGAGGTTTAGCTCAGGAATTCATATTTAAATAAATTAAATAAATATTCCAATAAATTTGGGGTGTTACAGTTGTTACCTCTATGTTTTTATGTTGATCTTGATTGTTGTTCATGTTGTTACATGTTCTTGCTTATTTCTTTTACTTTGTTAAGTCTTCCCCAAGTGACGGAACTTGTTGGTTTTCATCCAGTTGCCTCCTATTTCTCCTATTCCAAAGGAAAGTTTCCTTATTGATCCCAAAGGTCATAGATAACTATTTACCCTCCCTTTGACTTTGTTAAGTCACCTTGAACCCTAGCTTAGTTAATTTAGAACCTACTAGCTATTAGACTTTGCTTAAGTCTAAAAGACCCACCTTTACTAGGAGTGTTCTTCAACTAAAACCCTAGGTTAGAGTTTGTTGATAACACGAAATCGTATATATATTTTGATGCATAATTCAACTGAAGTTTAACTGTTTTAGACCCGATTTCGGGTTATTTCTGTGTTATTTGTCTGATGTTTTGCAGGTATTTGATGATCACATCCAAACAAGGCAATATGAAGAAAAGAAGCAATCTCAAATGAAATATGGACGAAAACCGGATGAAAATAACATGAAAAACGCAAACTGCTGATTTCGCTGCTGTGACGACCGTCACAGCTCCATGACGACCGTCACACGGGTGACGACCGTCACACCTTGTGACGACCGTCATGCAGGCAAAAACGCCCCACTTCAGTTTCACGTAAAAGAAGCAGTTCCAAGTCCCAAATAGTGGACCACTACTCCCTGATAATTCTGCCTCAAAGTCCACCTTCTTCAAGTTATAACCGTTAGAATTCCACTTCTATAAAAGGGGAAGAAGGGGGACTCAGAAGGAGAGCCGCATTCATACAATGAAGTGCTGCCCAATTCCATTTCCAGAGCAAAAGTTCAGTTTTATTTTCTTTCCTATTTTTTTGCTGCCTTTCATTCCTTCTGTAATTTTTATTTCCGTTGTACGATCAAATTGGCACAAAGACCAGAATCCTGCCAACATCTGTGGAGGATCTGCCCAAAGGTCAATTGGAATATTTACAGGTTTCTCATTTCAATCGTAATTCCAGTTTTTATTATGATGCATGCTATTATTTATTGTTTTTATTTATGTTTTACCTTTCCCAAATCCATGTCTAGCTAAATTTAAGTAATCGATATGTAGTAACAATTCGAAAGGGATTTGATAATAACCGGTTGAAAACTGTCTTTTTCAAAGGTCGTTTATGGTCTGAGTGTTTAAAATTAATTTACTGAATAAACTTCGTCGCGAAAGCGAGAACTTATTTAAAAGTAGTTTTGCCACGAAAGTGGGAAATTAATTAAGGTACGAACCAACAAGCGAAAGTTGCGGCAAGATCGGATAGTAAACACTAGTCATTCATTTTAATAACAGCGAAAGCACTTTAAAATGAATTAGAACTTAGAGATTTCCAAAAAATAATTTTAACCCCGAATGGGACACGAAAGCGTACGTTTGGCCCTTAGAATTATGATTAGCGTCAATAACCATCGTGAGGCGAGAGTCTTCAGATCACCATTTTCTGCTTAAATAAACTCTGAAAAATATTTCGTATACCGGTAACTTGTCAAATCCCCGAAGAATATAATCATTGCATATCAATTCAATTAATTATACTTTAATTTACATTCTTAGTTCCCTTTAGTGACAATCTTATTCCCTCAAACATTATCTACCTAGCTAAATATAGTAACTCCCGAGAACACTAGTTTGATTACGAGTCCCTATGGGATCGATATCTATTATTACTACGCGATAGACTGTGCACTTGCAGTTAGGTTGTATTAGACATAGAAATTCGCGATCAAGTTTTTGGCGCCGTTGTCGGGGACCCGTTTAGTCAATAGTGTAACCTTCTGTTACACCGTATAGACTAGGTTAATTATTTTCATTTTTCCTTTACTAGTGTTATCGATTGTATGCCAAGTAATCGCCCACAAGGAGATATCTTGAAACCTTCAGTCGCAGAACTAGAACGCTTCTTACATCTAAGAAGCCGAATCATTGAGTACCAACTCAAACATAACATTCCCGATCCTCTCACTCCCATTCCCAAATCCGAAGAAGAATCAAACATGGCTGAAGGACCTCCAAACAAACCGCTGAAGGCATACGCTACACCCTCTCAGATGGAGCCTAGAAGTAGCATTGCTGCCCAGCTATTACTCGAAACGATTTTGAGCTGAAACCCTCATTGTTGTCAGCTGTACAACAAAACCAATTCTCAGGAAACGCAACTGAGGATCCGAACGAACATCTAACGAAGTTTGTATAATACGCAGACACGGTGAAAGCAAATGGAGTAACTCCAGACGCGATAAGACTTCGTCTTTTCCCATTCTCTCTTAGAGACAGAGCGTGGACATGGTTGCAATCTTTACCATCCAACTCCGTTACCAATCTTTACCATCCAACTCCGTTACGACGTGGGAACAATTGAAGAACGTCTTCTTAGTGAGATATTTTCCGCCAAGTAAAACTGCTATGCTTAGAGCTCAAATCAACGGATTTCGACAAAAAGATACTGAATCTCTTTACGAAGCATGAGAACGATTCAAAGATATGATGAGAACATGTCCTCACCACGGTCTAGAAGACTGGGTGACAATCCATACTTTTTATAATGGGATTTTATACAATACTAGATTGACAATAGACGCTGTCGCGGGCGGTGCACTTATGGATAAGCCATACGACGAAGCCTATCAACTAATCGAAAACATGTCTCAGAACCATTGCCAATGGGGAGGTGAACGCACTCCAACAGAGAAAACCACAGTGAAAGGTGGGATGTACGAGATCAGCAGCCTTGAAAAGTTCAACGCTAAAGTAGATGCTCTAGCACAGAAGATTGACAGTCTGACCGTTAACCCCACTGAGTTATGCGGAAGCACCACTCATAATGCACCCGAATGCCCATTGCTAGCCGGAATTCCACCAGACCAAGTAAATTATGCTCAAATAAATCCTTACGCAAATACTTACAACCCAGGTTGGCGAAATCATCCAAACTTTTCTTACAAAAGCGAAAATGCATTGCAAATGCCTACTGCTCCGCCAGGATATCAGAAACCAGCTGCTGCTCAGACTGCACCTAGGAAATCAAACCTCGAGTTGATGATGGAAAAATTCATAGCTACTCAAGCTCAAACAAACAAAGAATTCCTGAATCAAAACATACACACTAGCGAGCAAATTAAACAGTTGACCGGAAAAGTAGACGCTTTAGCCACCCACAACAAAATGTTAGAAACACAGATATTACAAGTGGCTCAATAACAAGCCTCTGCTGCCGCACCCGCTGGCACATTTCCTGGACAACCCGAACAGAATCCAAAAGGTCAAACAAATGTTGTAATACTAAGAAGTGGAAAAGAATTGGACGAACCAATCGATCCGAGGACCGAAAACTCAGCCATGCAACAAAAACCAACTGAACAAGCAGAAAAGGAATTCGAGTTAGAGAAGAAGGAAGACAACGAGAAGGAGGATACCGCAAGTGAAAAAACTCAAGCACCTCCAGTGCCATATAAACCACCTATCCCTTATCCGCAAAGATTAATAAACTCCAAAACTTCAGGACAGTTTAAGAAATTTGTAGAGCTCCTTAAACAGTTGAATATCATTATTCCTTTTACATAAGCGATAACTCAAATGCCGTCATACACTAAATTTCTCAAAGAAATCCTGTCGAATAAGAGAAAGATCGAGGATAACGAAACAGTTACACTTACTGCAGAGTGTAGCGCCATTATTCAAAACCGCATGCCTCCTAAATTAAAAGACCCAGGTAGTTTCTCCATACCCTGCGTCATAGGAAAGTTCGTAATAGACAAAGCTCTATGCGATTTAGGAGCCAGTATCAGTGTTATGCCTTTATCTATATGCAAAAAGCTGAATATGGGAGACCTAAGACCAACCAAAATGTCCGTACAATTAGCTGACCGATCAGTAAAATACCCCGTCGGAATACTGGAAAACGTTCCAGTACGCATAGGACAATTCTACATCCCAATCGACTTCATAATCATGGACATCAAGGAGGACACTGTTACCCCAATTATCCTAGGAAGACCATTCCTAGCTACAGCCGGAGCTATTATAGACGTGAAGAAAGGAAGGCAAACATTCAAAGTAGGAGAAGAAAAGATAGAGTTCATTCTCACCAAGTTCTTACAAGCACCAGCCATAGACGATACCTGCTATTTAGTAGACGAAATTGACGAATGCATAAGAGAACTTGAAAATGAAGAGACCATGTATTCAGAAATAATAGATTCAAATACCCGATATTTCTGAAGACGATGATTGGCGTAAACCGTATAAAGACGACAGCCTAAGCGAAAGCTTAGCACTGACTCCAAACCATATGCCAGGTCCAAAGAACCCATCTTTAGAACTTAAAACACTACCCAAAAACCTTAGATATGAATTTCTAGACGATGAACTAAAAAGACCAGTGATAGTCAACGCCGACTTAGGACAACCAGAAACCGAAAAGCTATTAGAAGTCCTAAAGAAGTACCCCACCGCGTTAGGCTATAACATAAGCAATCTAAAAGGTATAAGCCCTTCAATCTGTATGCATCGAATTACAATAGAGGAAGACTCTAAAACCTCTAGAGAGCATCAGAGGAGACTAAACCCCATTCTGAGCACCGTAGTCAGAGATGAAGTAAAGAAATTGCTGGATGCAGGAATCATCTATCCAATCTCCGATAGTGAGTGGGTTAGCCCAGTTCATGTCGTACCGAAGAAAGGAGGAGTCATAGTAGTTAAAAACGAAAAAGGCGAATCAATAACAAAAAGAGTTGTGACTGGAAGCAGGATGTGTATTGATTATAGAAAGCTTAACAAGGCCACACGAAAAGATCATTTCCCGTTACCCTTCATAGACCAAATGTTGGAAAGATTAGCCAAACATTCATATTTCTTCTATCTAGATGGTTATTCAGGATTTTTCCAAATTCCCATTCATCCTGATGACCAAGAAAAGACTACATTCACCTGTCCTTATGGTACTTTTGCTTACCGCCGAATGCCGTTCGGACTCTGTAACGCTCCAGCAACCTTCCAAAGATGCATGATGGCAATCTTCGCAGATTTCATAGACGACATCATGGAAGTATTTATGGACGATTTCTCAGTATGCGGACAAAGTTTCGAAGGATGCCTACAAAACTTAGAAATGGTATTAGAACGTTGTGTAAAAGTGAACCTCGTCCTAAATTGGGAAAAATGTCATTTTATGGTCCGACAAGGAATAGTTCTAGGACATGTCATATCAAATAAAGGAATTGAGGTCGACAAAGCTAAAATAGAGATTATAAAAGATCTCCAACCTCCAAAATCCGTACGAGAAATACGGAGTTTTCTAGGACATGCCGGTTTCTACCGAAGATTTATAAAAGATTTTTCAAAAATCACAAAACCTTTGACCGACCTGTTGATGAAAGATGTTGAGTTCGTCTTCGACGACGACTGTTTAAAAGCATTCGAAACATTAAAATCAGCCCTTATCACCGCACTGATTATGTAACCACCCGATTGGCGACTACCGTTCGAAATCATGTGCGATGCGAGCGATTATGCCGTAGGCGCAGTTCTAGGACAAAGGAAGGACAAGAAACTCCATGCCATCTACTATGCCAGTAGAACCTTAGATCCTGCCCAAATGAACTACGCTACCACAGAAAAGGAACTTCTAGCAGTTATATTTGCGCTTGACAAATTCCGTTCTTACTTAGTAGGAGCAAAAATTATCATATACACAGACCACGCTGCCATAAGGTACCTAATAAGCAAAAAAGATGCCAAACCAAGACTATTGAGATGGATCCTGTTATTACAAGAGTTTGACTTAGAAATCAAAGATAAGAAAGGAACCGAGAACGTTGTTGCAGATCACTTATCCCGAATAGAAGGCATCAAACATGAACCAGTACCGATAAACGACGATTTCCCGTACGAACGTCTGATAGCCAAATTAGAAAGTGACATGCCCAACTCAATCTCGGAAGATCCAGAATTCGAAAAAGCCGTAGAAGCCGTCTATGCCCAAGTCACATTACCTTGGTATGCTGACATCGTTAATTACCTCGCTGCAGGCGTGCTTCCACCGGATCTCACTTATCAGCAAAAGAAGAAATTCTTCCATGATCTGAAACACTATTATTGGGACGAACCTCTACTCTTCAAGAGAGGGGCCGGCAACATATACCGTCGCTGTGTCCCAGAGGAAGAAATAGAAAATATCATTTCCCAATGCCATTCAGCACCATATGGTGGTCATGCTAGTACATCCAAGACGTGCGCTAAGATTCTCCAAGCCGTCTTATTCTGGCCTAACCTCTGGAAAGACGTTCACATCGCTGTGCTAAAATGTGATCGATGCCAACGAACTGGCAACATCTCACGACGCGATGAAATGCCTCATAAAGGAATCTTAGAGGTAGAAATCTTTGACGTATGGGGAATAGATTTCATGGGACCATTCCCACCTTCTTTTGGTAATAACTACATACTCGTCGCTGTCGATTATGTGTCTAAATGGATAGAAGCCATAGCTGCTCCAACAAACGACGCACGAGTAGTAATCAAACTCTTCAAAAACACGATCTTTCCTAGATTCGGTGTACCCAGACTCGTCATTAGTGACGGCGGATCTCACTTCATATCGCGAATATTTGATAAACTTCTTTCTAAATATGGAGTCCGACACCGAGTAGCTACACCTTATCATCCGCAAACTAGCGGACAAGTAGAGGTCTCGAACAGGGAAATAAAACAGATATTGGAAAAGACTGTCGCTACCTCAAGGAAAGATTGGTCATCAAAGCTACAAGAAGCTTTATGGGCTTATAGGACCGCTTTTAAGACACCAATAGGTACTACACCCTACAAGTTAGTTTACGGTAAATCCTGCCATCTCCCTGTAGAATTAGAGCATAAGGCCTTCTGGGCCATTAAGACACTCAATTTCAACTACACCGAGGCAGGAGAAAAGCGAATCTTGAACTTACACGAATTGGAAGAACTTCGATTAGACGCTTACGAAAATGCCCGTATCTACAAAGAACGAACTAAAAAGTGGCATGATAAACGTTCAGTCAAGAAACAATTCAGTGTGGGAGACATCGTATTGCTATTTAATTCAAGATTAAAACTCTTCCCAAGTAAACTAAAATCTAGGTGGTCTGGACCTTATGAAGTGAGTAAAGTACTTCAGAGTGGAGCTGTTGAAATTACCGATAAGACGAATGCACCGTTTATCGTAAATGGGCAACGTCTAAAACATTATAATAAGAACGAAAACAGCCCCCAAGTCTGCAGTATAGCACTGCTTGAGCTTCCAGCTCAAACACCCGAATAGCTTGTCACCAAGCTATCGTCAGGCTTTAGATGTTAAAAACAGCACTTACTGGGAGACAACCCAATTTTTCCCGCATTTCTCCTCGTTACTGTATTTCATTTTTATTTAAAATTTTACTTTGAAACCTTAACAAAAATTCTAAAATTAAAATTACTACTATTTTCTACTTTCGTTTGTTTTCATATTCATATTTTTACTTTATTTTTCTCTTTTGGTCTCTTGTTTTTACCGCTTTTTGTTTTTAAAAATCCTGACTTCAAACTTCTGTTTTAAACTTTTCAGGATTTTTAAAGTCTTCAAAACATTCCTCCTGTTTTCTCCGACTTACCTACGAGTATGGCCGAGTACGACTTCACAAAGGTTCATTTTCGAGGACTAGCTCAAAAGGCCAGATTTGCAGCACTAACTGAAAGAGAAATCGCCTTAACGCTGTATTATGATAAGTCTACCATGGATAAACTAGGAATCACGGATAGCATTCAATACCTATTCAATCAATTGGGTTGGGAGAACACTGCTTTGAAAACACGTTTTGCTACCTATAAGGATCTCACCTATGAATTCCTTAGTTCCTTCAGATACCTACCCAACTATGGTTTTGGATCCAACACAGAGTTGATTACCTTTCGAATGTTTGGAATGGACCAAACCCATAGCCGGATGTCACTAGCCAACCTCCTAGGATTTCCTAGCGGACCGCATGTGTTCATCAGTGCAAAAGATGACGATATTGATTTTGAACTCGACCAATTCTGGGGTAGAATCACAGGCGACTATCACCCTGAACCAGACAGAATGTATAATGATGATATTCATAACCCAGCTTTCAGAAACTTCCATAAGATACTAGCTCACACCCTTTTCGGGAAAGAAGAAAATATTACCACAGTATCTAAAGAGGAGTTATTCATCATGTTTTGTGCTTCCCAGGGACGTACAGTAAATGCAGTGCCTTTCATGATGAGATCTTTCAGACGCCTCACTCAGGAACCACAGTCACCTATTCTTATAGGAGGCCTCGTGAGCTTGGCCTTAGATTCCACTTAAATGCGAGCACTCGTTTTGGCACCATCCGACCCATGAATATACAGTTCTGCTTTAGCAGGCGCATTTTAGGAACTATGGGACCTGGACCTTATGAGTACCTCATCAACGAAAAACCTGTCCAGCTATTCACACTGCCTAATCATCAGATGACAAGTATCCACAACAAGGACAACTGGCTTTATGAATTGGATGAGCCTATGGGACCTCCTTCACCTCAGTCAACACCACAGAACTATATGTACGACAATGACCACATCTCTGAGGCACACGACTATATGTACTATGAGGATGCTGTATCAGAAGCTGAAGTAGACCCTACGACTCCTCCGCACTACAACACCTATCCCGAGCCTATCCCTGAGGAGACCACCGACAAAATGGATACTGTTCTACTCCGATTGGACAACGTTGATGCAGCTCTGACTATTGTAAAAGATGACATCGCAGGCATACACAGCGAACTGGTAGTCTTCATGGACTTAGTCTGTGACCAGCTCGACTACTACACACGGAAGTTCGATGAGTTGAAGGCACGAAAAGACTAGATACTAGTTTTAGCATTAGATTTAGTTTAGTTTAGTTTTTCTACTTTCCGTCCGTTTTCAATTATTTTGATTTTTGCATTGTTAATTTCTTTATGTACTACATACAATCATTCCAATTTCTTGTTATTTCAATTATAGTCTTTATTCAATTATTCTGTTTTTACGTTATTCTTTGTTTATTGGCTGCTATAATACATTGTCATATCAATACTAGGCCTAAAAGTCACTGCAAGAACACCCTCAGAGCAAAATTCTGCGTTCTGCAGATTTTGCTGCTGTGACGACCGTCACAGGATCCTGACGAGCGTCACGCGGGTGACGACCGTCACATATACGTGACGACCTTCACATATACGTGACGACCGTTACAAACTCAAAACTGCTATCTGATATAACAGGGATTGCATTTTCTCTCCCACTCACCTCCTTTCAACTTCCAATCATCAGAACTCCCTCCCCACTCCAATTTTTCGTTTCCCCCACATTGCACCATATATTTCAACTCCCATCTCAACTTCCTACCACACTTCTGTCATTTTTTCCCACTTCGCAGAACCACCTCAATCTTCCAACAATGGCGAGAAATACCGAAACCCCAGACATCAGCAACATTGTGTTCAGCGATGGTGACTCCGGCGAAAGACAGCGGGCCAACTACATCGCATTCCATCAACGGTCGCTTCAGCCGACTCATTATCCATATATTCCATCGCTCACAGAGCTCGGACTCCTTGAAGGCGTCACTTGGATGCTTCAATGAGTCGGCATCTGGAACCTATGCACCAATCCACTGCCGATGTACGAACAACTCACTCTCGAGTTCCTGAGTTCATTTACCTACGTCACTTCCAGCGGCGACCTCAGCCAACACTCCGGTGCCGCATGCTTCCGGATGTTCGTCACAAACTATCAGGTGAACCAGAACTCCCTCGAGGCGACAATGCTTATCGCCGCCTCACTGATCAGTTCCAGCACGAAGCCTTCGCGCTGTGGTACCAGTTGACCGGCATCAATGCCGATGGTTGGGACTCTCTGCACGCCACGCATATCCATAACCCGACCATCTGGTACTTCCACCGAGCATTGAGCAACACAATCTTTGCCAGGGACAGCAACCATAAGGTGAACTCGAAAGATCTCTTCTTCCTCCATTGCGTCTTCAATAACGAGCCTATCAACGCCGCTCCGTTCCTCCTGGCCCACATTCAGGCCAACTGTAACCGTGGCTCCAAGCCATTTTACTTTGGCGGGATTGTCACTGCCATTGCCCTTGGGCTGAACTTAGGCGACCGCCTCCAGCACCTCCATGCCATCCCCTCGATGTTCCTTGACACCGACCACTGCAGAGCCTCTCACCTTATCCGTTCCAGAGCCGACGGAAAATACCACCCGGTAGTGCGTGGCAAAACCGTCCGAAGCATCATCCTTCCATCGCGCACCTGGACACACCCAGAGGATCGTACCAACTGGTTATTTGACCTCACTGCCCCTCCTGCTGCCGCTGCTCCAACTCAGTACCACACCCAAGGTTCTGATGACGAAATCCAAGCTGAGTTAGACAGGTCAGAGCAACCGGAGGCATCGCAGCCTCCTCCTTCCGAAGGTACATCCTCTCGCCGCCGCCGCCATCGTCCAATGCCCGACTACACAGAAGACGACCTCCGCCGCTCTCTCGACCAGCAGGCCCAGATACTCGCTATGCTGCAGCAGCAGAATCAACGAGCAGAGCAGTTCGAAGCTTGGCATCTGACCCAAATGCAACAACTTCAAACCGGCCAAGCAACCATTACTGAGAACCTGGCGAATCTGACTTTGCAGGTCGAAGGACTCCGTGACACCGTCTACCACACCGGAGCTATGAGTTTTGAGGACCGAGTCGCCCTGGTCAGAGCCAGAGGACGCGAGCGCGGACGTGACCGAGGCAGAGGACGTGATTAGTTATCCATTTTCCTTATTTGTTTACTATATTTTCAGTTTATTTGTACTTTCATTTCCGTTGTATCTCCCTCTCGCATTCTTTCAAAATCAGTGGGGACACTGATTGAGATAGTGTGGGAGCGGAGCGTTTATTTCCATTCCATTGTACTTTGACTTTCGTAATTTCTATTTAAACATTTTCTATTTTTAGCAAATAAAGCTCGTTTATATATCCTTTTTCCGTTACGCAAACATCCCCACATTATTCAACGTAAACAACAAATTTTTTCGTTCGTTCCTCAAAAGCGAAAGCATCACGAGAATGCACCCGAGTTCAAACCAAGTTTTGAAACTCCGAGGAGACGACAATTCTAACAATACCAGTACCGTCTTGACACCTTAGATCTCCGGTTTATGCGAGTCGGTTTCACTACCTACGTGTACCAAAGTCTCAAGTGTCTACGCAAACTCATCCCCAAGTAGTTTATACTAGCAGTCAGCACCATCCTAAAACACTTCTAAGCGAGCGACCGATGCAAATAAGTGTATGATCTCCAAAAAGATGAAAAATCATGAAAAGAAAGCTAGATAGCCCAAAATTATAAAGACACGTTTCCTTCTAAGTTAGGTGCTCCTCACCCGAGCATTTAGCCCAACGGCACGAAAACTCATTGAAAAATCAATGATATAAGCTTATGATCAATGAAGAAGATCAAAACAGAAATGAGATTATATTCACTAACAGGTCCACTTGCCATGAAAGTGTATGGACAACGGGCTTAATGTGATTGCGCTAGAACAAACAGGGTGAACTTGCCGCGAGAACCTTGACACCAAGCTACAGTAGCATGACTGGGACCGATTTTGCATAAGAAGAAGACCTCCGAAGACTTGTAGTCCAGTGTCGTCATGGTACTCGTTTTGTTCTTACCAAGAATCCCGGTTTTTCCCAACTTTGCGAACGAAGAAGCTGCCTCGTGCTTGCCGAATTTTTCCTGTTTTACTTGAGAACAAGCAAAGATTCAAGCTTAGGGGAGTTTGATAACACAAAATCGTATATATATTTTGATGCATAATTCAACTGAAGTTTAACTGTTTTAGACCCAATTTCGGGTTATTTCCGTGTTATTTGTCTGATGTTTTGCAGGTATTTGATGATCACATCCAAACAAGACAATATGAAGAAAAGAAGCAATCTCAGATGAAATATGGACGAAAACCGGATGAAAATAACATAAAAAACGCAGACTGCTGATTTTACTGCTGTGACGACCGTCACAGCTCCATGACGACCGTCACACGGGTGACGACCGTCACACCTTGTGACGACCGTCATGCAGGCAAAAACGCCCCACTTCAGTTTCACGTAAAAGAAGCAGTTCCAAGTCCCAAATAGTGGACAACTACTCCCTGATAATTCTGCCTCAAAGTCCACCTTCTTCAAGTTATAATCGTTAGAATTCCACTTCTATAAAAGGGGAAGAAGGGGGACTCAGAAGGAGAGCCGCATTCATACAACGAAGTGCTGCCCAATTCCATTTCCAGAGCAAAAGTTCAGTTTTATTTTCTTTCCTATTTTTTTGTTGCCTTTTATTCCTTTTGTAATTTTTATTTCCGTTGTACGATCAAATTGGCACAAAGACCAGAATCCTGCTAACATCTGTGGAGGATCTGCCCAAAGGTCAATTAGAACATTTACAGGTTTCTCATTTCAATCGTAATTCCAGTTTTTATTATGATGCATGCTATTATTTATTGTTTTTATTTATGTTTTACCTTTCCCAAATCCATGTCTAGCTAAATTTAAGTAATCGATATGTAGTAACAATTCGAAAGGGATTTGATAATAACCGGTTGAAAACTGTCTTTTTCAAAGGTCGTTTATGGTCTGAGTGTTTAAAATTAATTTACTGAATAAACTTCGTCGCGAAAGCGAGAACTTATTTAAAAGTAGTTTTGCCACGAAAGTGGGAAATTAATTAAGGTACGAACCAACAAGCGAAAGTTGCGGCAAGATCGGATAGTAAACACTAGTCATTCATTTTAATAACAGCGAAAGCACTTTAAAATGAATTAGAACTTAGAGATTTCCAAAAAATAATTTTAACCCCGAATGGGACACGAAAGCGTACGTTTGACCCTTAGAATTATGATTAGCGTCAATAACCATCGTGAGGCGAGAGTCTTCAGATCACCATTTTCTGCTTAAATAAACTCTGAAAAATATTTTGTATACCAATAACTTGTCAAATCCCCGAAGAATATAATCACTGCATATCGATTCAATTAATTATACTTTAATTTACATTCTTAGTTCCCTTTAGTGACAATCTTATTCCCTCAAACATTATCTACCTTGCTAAACATAGTAACTCCCGAGAACACTAGTTTGATTACGAGTCCCTGTGGGATCGATATCTATTATTACTACGCGATAGACTGTGCACTTGCAGTTAGGTTATATTAGACATAGAAAGTCGCGATCCTTTGTCAACTCTATGTAAGGATCATTGTCATGATTACTTACTCCCCTCCTGGGTTTTGTCAAAGTCAATCCTCTTGAGTGTACAACTTAGAATAGAGAGTTTTGTTAAACTCTGTACAAGCATTATTATATATGTTCCCTTTGAACCTTGATCATAATCAAGTGTTCATCCACCCTCAGTGAGGTGAACTACGATTGCTCTGATTCTATCCTAGTTAGGATATGTAGGCAAAAGATGTGATATATTTATGAGCAAACTTAGAAGCATCAACCCTAGGTCTCTTCCTCAAAACCCTGACCTTAATCCCAAACCATAGCAATTAGTATAGCATACAAACATACAAAAGGTTCCTATAGAGTACTACAACTGTTTAGGATGTGAAATACCTACCATAAGCATAACCGACCCCCGGTCCCCGAATCTCTTAGCGTTGTTGTTACATCGCGCAAAAGGTTTTTCTCTCTTTAACCTTTCCTTTGGATAAATCAAAGTCCGGTTGTGAATTTAATGAATTAAGATTCAAGTTAATCAATAGCTTGACATCCGATTCTCACTGCAACAATCATCAACAAGTCTATGGAAAGAGAACCAAAACACCAGAAGTTTCTAAAGCTTCAAAAGCCCTGTCATAACTTCCTTGGTTTCTACCTCAACTTTCTATTGCTTGGCTTGAGTGTCAACTCCTTCCTCAATACAAATTCCCATGTTTGGACCCCCTCCCATTGCTTTTACTATCACTTGTAATAGTTAAGTTTAGGGGACGAATCAAAGAAAAATTTGTGCGAACCACTTCTCTTGCATGCAGTATCCCATGATGAGTAGTGCCCATGACATTATCCTTCTTACTTTCCTTGATATTAAATTGGACGTTTCTTTTTATGTTTCCCTGTTTGTCCTTTATTTTAAAGTTGACATGATTTAGCTGCCCAATTTCCCAATTCTCATCCTTTCCAATAGTGCCCTCAATGTTTTTAATATTAACTCCACTTGGTCTACCTTTGAAACCTGAAGCTCCATGTGCCACATTTCCAGCTTTTTAGAATACTTTATTGTCTCCCTTTTTTTCTTGACCTCATTATTACCTGTTGTACTACCTTGGTTATCTTTAATTATTGCTTTCATAGTCTTGTTCCCTTGATTCCCACTAATACGCATAGCATCCACCAATTTTGCCAAGTCATCTTTAATAATGCCATCCTAACATTATTACCTGCCCCCATTTGATTCTTAATTATTTCAGCATTATTTGGAATAATTTCCTCATTATTGCTTATTATTTTCATACCATTATTCTTGTTGCCTTTTGTGTCAGAACTAGCATTAATGATATTAACAAAAGGGGTTCCCACAATACTACTTCCAGCATCAACATTAACATAGTCATAATTATGAGTTAAAACTTCAAATCTTGATCCAGACACCTTTGTGTCTGCATTCAATTTTTCTGAAACCGAATTTTTCCGGCCCTCCCCCCTCTTGCCTTTCATTTACTTTTGGACTACATTCCATCATCCATCTTTTTCTCCTTTCAAGCTTGCATCTTCCACCTTGGACGTGCTCTCACCCTTGATTTTATCTTTATCGTTATTTTTCGTCTGAACTTGTTCTTTCCTCTATTACCGCAACCTTCTTTATAATGCCCATATCTACCATATTTCAAACATAGGAGGTGAAGTCCTTCGTAGTCAAGGTGATAGTTCCTCTCCTTGATACTGAAAAGGGAAAGAGGAGGCTTCGATAGATTAACTTGAACTCAAATTCTTGCATACTTACCTATTTCGTGTTGCAATGTGTTTTTGTCAACTTTGATCGCCCGCCCAACACGATTTCTAATAAAGGTAAAGACTTTAGTATCATAATATTCTATTGGTAAGCCCGTAATTCTTATCCAGACAACTATTTCGTCAATAGTATCCTTCTCCGGGTAAAAGTTGTGGCACCACTCCTTAACTGTCAGATAATGGTCATATATAAATCAGGGGCCATTATCCATCGCTAACTTTTATCATCCTCATGGGAGAAGGCTACCAGATAGTAATCATTGCTTAAGTCAAGGATTCTGATAACACCATTCTTCACTCACATCTGCTTCAATCTAGTTTGAGCACCTTATAACCAATCTTTCTCCCTAATAACTTGATTATCACCCCTCTTCTTCACGGGCGATGAATCTGTTTCTCCTCCAACTCAAATAGAACAAAGGTTGGACATTCGTACTCTCCAACTTTAGCCTTTATGATATTCAAACCTGCACCTTTCTCTTGTTGATCACCATTGAATATCTCCTCCTCCACCTCCATATTGCTATCGAGATTATTTGAGACACCAATGAGCATTTCCTTATACGTTTTACCCAATCCATTAGAGGCAGACGTATCCCCTTTAACTCCTGCGTTCCCACTTTCTTTTGTCTTTTTTATACTATTTTCCCGAGAATAAACTTCATCAGCACTCTTTCCCAGCCCCTCTGAGGAAACAAACCCTAGCAGAGGGTTCATTTTTTTTAATTTGTTTTATTAAGCACTTATTTTTGTCTCATGTATTTATTTAAGTTATTTGTAACAAATATTTGTTACGTTTTAATGACAAATAATTTTTTTTGTGCTTACTTGTATATAACTGACAAATATCTTTTTAATTTTTAGTTGTATATTTTTAACAAATAATTTTTTATGCTTAGTCATATATCAATGATAAATAATTTTGATAAATATTTTTGTATTTATTTTTATTTGTTAATATGCGATATATACAAATTATTACATATAATTATACTTAACTAACATATTTTTAAACAAACATTAATTTAACGTGTATATAAAATTTCTAATCATAATATTATAATCTTGCTATACTTTTAAAATTTAATATCGTTAATTATAGTTTAATATGTATCCATGTATGTTTTGTGATTAATATATTGTATTTTTGTTGACACAATCTATTATATTTTTTTAAAAGTTGTGTACATGTGTTTGTCCCGGTAGAAACAGACCTATAGTTAGGGGTGGACAAGGACCCGCAACCCAACCCAGCCCGCAGAAAACCAAAAAAAAATAAGAAAAGGGGCGAGTTACAATGGGTTAACGGGCTGACGGGTGGAAGAAGCGGTTTGGATCAGATTTAATTGGGCGGGTCTGGGTAGCAAAAGCTGAACTGCGAGTACCCTAACCCGCCCAAGTGGTTTAATGGAGACTTCTTATTCTAAATGTTCACTCCCACTTTCATTTCCTTTTCATTCTGAACACTCAATCGCAGTAAGAAACATGAAGCCCTAACTTCTTATCTCTTTTTTGTCTCATCACTCACCTCCACCAACGACGACCACCATCACCCGTTCTTCTGCTCTTGTTGTTTGCAAGGTGATTATGAATCTTCTGTTTTATTTTTCGATCTCCAAACTTTAGTTTTATTCTAGGGTTTCAAATTAATTTTTAGTTTGTTTTATTTTGTGTTATTCTTTCATTTCAGGATAATAAACTGGAATCTATAACTGGATTGGAAATCTACATGAATATGAATATAGTTATTGATTAGCATTTTTCTTCTTGCCTGCAACCTACAAGTAAAGTTTTAGGTTTGAGTTTTTCTAAGATTTTCTTGTTCTGACATTTAATCTACAATCTGTTAGCTCTTTCTAATTCTGATAGATATCACTACTTCCTTCATGAAATTAGCTTCATTTGGTGTAAATGTATGCTTCAACCGACAAGTTGGTTTGCAATTAATACTATAATCTTTTGACTAGTTTGTGTTTTACAGTACACAATTTCTTTAACCAAGTGGAATGGACCAAGGTCAAAGTGGAATGGATCAAGGTAATTTTTTTATAGTACACAGTATGTTCTAGTATGATTTTAAGTGTATGCAATATGTTTATAAATATGATTTTAATCATAGTTTTTAAGTGAATTGGAACGTTAATTGGTAGTTTTTGATAATGGCTCCTTCGTTATTTCAGTGACTGGTGAGCTTAATCAAAATCCACCAGTTAATGGAGTAGGTTCAACTACACAGCCTACAAAAAAGAGGAAATCTAGTGCAAGTGGTTCTAGGCAACTTGCTGGGAACACTTTGTTAGATTACCTGATGACCTTGTTGATGCACCCACTGCAGCCTGCAAACACTGCCATAAAAAATACTTGTGTGACCCTAGGACTCACGGAACCACCAACCTGAACCATCATATTTTAAAATGTCCTAAGAAGCCCCTTGTTGTGTCAACTGACCCTACACAAACTATTCTAACATACCTAACTGTAAATGGTAACTTGGTTCAAGTTAGCTCTAGGTTTGACAAGAAAGCTTGTAGAAGTGCGTTTTCTGTTTTTGTAGTTTTAGATAAGCAGCCATTTAATGCAGTAGAGGGTGAAGGGTTTAAATTTTATTCCAAAGTAATGCAGCCCCAATTTACCATCCCATCTAGGCGTACGGTAGCTAGGGATTGTTTTCAGCTACACTTGGATGAAAAACAAAAGTTAAAGGCCTTTTTAAGTCTGACTGCAATAGGGTAGCACTTACTACTGATTGTTGGACTTCTATACAAAATCTCAATTACTTGACCCTTACGGCACACTTTATGGATAACGATTGGAAGTATCAAAAAAGAATTATAAGCTTCACCGTAATTCCAAACCACAAGGGTGAAACTATTGATAGGAAGATTGAAGAAGTGTTGAGGGATTGGGGAATCAGAAATGTGTCAACCATAACTGTTGATAATGCCACTTCCAATGATGTTGATGTGACATATCTAAAGAAAAAGGTTGCAAATATGAATGGGTTGATGGGGGGTGGAGAGTGTTTTCATATGAGGTGTTATGCTCGCATTTTGAACTTGGTGGTAAAT
>OZ012739.1:426124209-426355787 GCA_963859935.3 Lathyrus sativus
AAAATATATATACAATATTTTTAATAGTCTAATGATGTAATAAATAATTGAAATTAAAATAAATAAACAACTTTATTTAAACTAAAATTTTGAGATGCTCAACATACATATTAATTATATGTTGGTGATCATAAAATTAATTTTGAGATGTTCAACATATATATTAATTAATTTAAAAAAAACAATTAATTCAAAACAAAAAATTTGTCAATATAATAATTTAAAAAATCCATTAGTTACGAGTAATTATTTTATTACCATAAACTATAATTTTTGTTGGAAATAAATTTTTTATTTAATAATTGAGACTGAAAAGACCATTAAGCATTGGAAAGTGGATGAACGAATGATGGGAGGAAAAGTGGAATTGAAAAGGGTGACGTGTCATGATCATGAAGCATGATTGAAAAATATGATGGTGTAGAGAGAAAAGTGTGAGATGACGCGTGAAAAGAGGATAGTGTGGGGACCGTTTATAAGTGGTGTGAGTTTTGATAGAGGTTTCACAAAACCATGCATTGATATTGTTAGAAAAGAGGAGAGTAAGACATATTTTCTTTTAGGAGTCGTGTCAATGTTGTCTAGTGGGGAGACAACTATTGATGTGTCATTATTTGGGTTACAATCTAAAAAGTATAAGAGACAGTTTGCAGGAATCTTGTCAGGTGACACAAACGCGTGGAAAGGAATCTTTCAATAATATATAGCATTATATAACACTTTAACAATATAAAACTTTATATTAAGTGGTGGGCAAAAACAATAATAGTATGTATTAATTGATGCACACAAAACAATATCATACACTTTCATTATCTGACATGCAAAAATTCAACAACATACACTATCTTCATTTCTAATATGCAAAAAATCATCAGCAGACCTACTTAATATTAGTGATGTACAAAATATGCAATAAAAGAAAAATTTTCAAATTCAACAAAACCTAAACCATCTTTATATTATATGCAAAATTTTAGCACATATTTCTCGTCAAATCCTCACTCTCATCAATCATCTCTCATGTAGGATCCTCCATTCCACCTATTTTAGCAAAATTGAAAAATAACAAATTAGCATACCAAATGCAAAATACTGAAAGTAGTGAAAATTTTCAAAAATAAAATATAATTACAATAGAATATTCATTGAAAGTTGAACCATAAATCAAATTGAAACCACTAAAAATGCAAGAAAGTCAAAATTTTAAATTCAAATAAAATCATTGAGATGGTCATCAAGAAGTTCCTCTAAACTTATCATTTTCCTTTTAAATTTATCATTGATATGTTCCTTTAAGCTTTAATTCTATATATTGCAATATTAAGTAAAATTAATTAGGTTAAAGGGTAAGATATTTAAAGGCCAAAAGTGAAAATTTATAAATTTGAACATAAAAGAACAAAAAGATTCTTGAAATTAATCTAATATCTTGGGTATGTGTAATACCCCGTGTTTTCTTAAATACTCCAATTTTTATCAGTTGAGATCAACTGAGTTCCTATGTACTCTGAAAATTATTAGTTGGGATAATTAGAGTAACTAGCTAGTTTAGATTGACTTAACTAATATTAATTGGAATTGACCTTTTATTAATTAGAATTTTTTATAACACTAATAACGGGTTAATTGGTCTAGTAGAACAAGTATTTAATTGATGGCACATGAGAAATTTGTTCCTACTATCTTTATTCAATCCTATCCACATTATTATATCAATTAATATTAATGACCACATGAGAAATATGTTTCTACTATCTTTATTCAATCCAATCCACCACATATTCACAACACACTCCTACTAACCAAGCATTTATTCATTTTTTATGTATCAGTAAACTATAACTTAAGGAAAACAAAGAAACTTGGAGGAAAAGAAGAAAAATAAATCGTGGAAAAGGGAAGGAGGAAAGGAACTTGGAAATTCTTCATAATCATTTTACTTCATCTTCTACCAATGATTTTCTTCATCTTTTTGGTTAAGATGGGTTATAGGTAGAACTTATAATTGTAGAAATGTAGGGTTTGAATAACTCATAAAAAAATTAGTAATAATCATGGTAATAGATTGGTTGTTCTTATGCCCATGAGTTCCTATGAATGATGTGTTAATTGTATGCTCTATAATCTATTATGCTTCATATGATGAATGTTGTGGTTGTTGTTAAGAATTTGTAAAATTCATATTGAATAATAAGAGAGTAAATCCATGAGATTGTGAGTATTAATATATTAAATATTGTTCTAGTATTCCATAATTGTTGGAGAAAGATACAAGATATTACAAGTGGTAATAAGGGAGTTTAGAAGTGAGTTTCCATGAAAATAGCAGGTGCAAATTGATTGGTCCTTGGACCTTTTTAATACAAATCGATTGTTGTCCATTACAGAAGCAAAATCCTGAATTTTTAGCTATGCAAATCGATTGCTACTGTATGCAAATTGATTGTTGTCTGTTCCAGAAGTGAAATTCTGAAATCCTGTATTGTGTAACCGATTGTTGTTTGATGCAAATTGATTGCTGTATGCTATTTTTCCAAAAATTATGATTTTCCATGTTTCTAATCATGTTGTATGCCTTTTGAATCACTTGCCATGATATATATATATATATATATATATATATATATATATATATATATATATATATATATATATATATATATATATATATATATATATATATATATATATATATATATATATATATATATATATATATATATATATATATATATATATATATATATATATATATATATATATATATATATATATATATATATATATATATATATATATATATATATATATATATATATATATATATATATATATATATATATATATATATATATATATATATATATATATATATGAATTGATTAAATGAAAGTTGTGAGGAATACTTGTTGAACTAAGTGAGTTAACCTAATGATTTATTTATGTTAAGAATATTAGGATTATAACTTGAATAACTCTAGAAAGTTATATTCATTCAATTTGATACCTAGGTGTGTAACATGGATGGTTGGTTGATATAGTTGAGAGTGGGATGCATTGTATGGATCATGTATTTTGTTGTGTGATGAAGATGAATGTGTTTGCCTTGTAATTTTTGAATACGATCACGCCTTGTGTATGTCAAATACAATCATACCTTGTGTATGTAATCACGTAGTCAGAAGCAACCCTTGAGATGTGTCATTCCAAGAGTTGAGGCTTATATAGAGAGCTTCTCCAGAATGTACGCACCATTATTTTGACAGGTTTGAGTCTAGTTGTAAGAATGAAGCCTACGGGTAAAGAGATTTATGATGGATCATGTTTCTATGATAAGTGACGATTTATTGGACCATGTTTCCTTTAGATCCAAATCTATCTCGTATGTCAAAGTACATTACAAGGATCCATGACTCGTACCGATCTCCTAGACGTAGGAGATGACGGGAAAATGGGATGTCTTGGTAAGGTTTCTTATTAGTGATAGTTTGAGTTGTTGAACTCAGGCAACATGTTTCCATATAGTGTGTGGTTTGTAAGCTCAACGCTTATCCCTTCCCTTTTGACTTGAGGTAGGATTCATTTAGAACCTTGTAAAGTTGAAAGGACCTATAAGATACGGAACCCACTGAGATTATTATCTCACCCCATGTTTTTGATTATTTTCAGGTAGTTCGGATTCTTCAAAGGGTGAGGACAAAGTTGTTTGATGTCCTTACTTGTCTTAGCTTTTTGGGTGGTTTTTCTGCTGCGAAGACTCCATTTTTTAGATCATTTGACATGATCTAGTTATTAGTTGTTTTGGACACCTTGTATATATTTATGCCACTTTTAGTATTTTGGTATTTTCGACATGTAATATGTATAATGTGTCACTAGGAACTTATGTATATTTCAGTACCAAATTTGCAACCATGTATAATATGAATTATTCTAGACATATATTATATGTGGGTGTTATAGTATCTCAACATAAAGAAGAAAATTATTACCTTCTATTTTTCTCCATCTCATTAAAGATAAATCTTCATACACTCATTAAAACTTCACCCGTAATAAGGTCATACTGTTATGAAAAAAATGCAGCAATAGCAGATCGTAAAAAATAGCCTTTCATTCAAATTCCACTACGGTATAATATTGTTATAGATGTTATATATCACACTGTTTAGTGAGTGTGTTATAAAATATGTAGGAAACTTACCACTGTCTAGACCAATCATCTTGACGACACCGTATACCAACATCTCTAACACATGCATAAAACCAGAAACCAAAAACAAAACTTCGTTTGATGAAGTTTGATCTTATAGAGACACATGAACCTTAAAAGAACAAAACATGACAATATGTATGTTGTTATTTTAAAACTCCAAAAGATGAACAGCGAATGCAAAAATAATGGTTTTCTCGTCTACAATGTCATGCATAAAAACCTATGGTTCTAAATATACGAACGTTCCCTCAATTGGGATTACAACACAGTGAGTCAATTTGCTCAATCTTTGACTGATTGTTCACAAAACGCATTGTCTACCCAACTCATATGCTACTTTGTTATATGCTTAGTACAAACTACCGAACAAATAATATTTCCATTCTGGTTGATAAATTAGATTCATCATCCGCCAAATATGCAATAAATCAACCTAAAATAAGTTTTTGCAAAATTTTACCCCACCTGAATGATAAACCATAAAAAAGTACATAAAAATAGGCGAGGGGCATACCTGGTCAGAATTAAATTTATATCATAAGTATTCTAATTAACACAATATACATCTTCACTTCTTAATAATTTGTCATTGTCATCTTCATCTGATTCCTCTTCCTTGGTCAACTTACTGAAAAATGCATCCACCTTTTTCTTCTTGAGGGTACAATGGGTAATGGTGTCCTGAAGGTTCTCAGACAACTCCTCTAGCTCCAGAATAATCTCTTTCATTGTTTCTTTGGACAAGGGAGAAGAGTTTTCTCCAAAGGCATGCCTCAAATGCCTTGGTAACTCAATGTCTAGGACACGTGACCTAGTAAGTCGTTTCCTATAAAAGGTTAGAGAACCAACCATTTAGATTGGTGTTTATTGAGGATTGATTATCTTAGGATGTTGTCTCAAGATAATGCATGTTAATAAGCTAGGGAAGGCAATAGGTAACTTGCTGCATATGGCTCAACATGCTTCATGGTCTGTCCAAACACATACTTTCCAAAGTTTAACTTAGCCTTGGTTCATATTAGATATATCATACTGGCCAAGGTAATGGTGATGCTGAAGACGTGGTTATTTGGTGCCCAATTAGCTACATCAATCATATTCGATGTAGCATATTTAACACTTAACTTCTTACTAGGCAACAATTCATGTTTAGGCCAGAGTTGCACTTGCCCACCCGTTATTTCCTTAGCTATTTTGTCAAGGTAAAATTTATCAATTCCATCAGATGTTCCACTCCTCAGATATTCATTAATGACTGTGGGAGAGAACCTTACACACTTCCCTATAACATACACATTCTTAAACTCTCGAATCCCTTCTCTATTGCATTTAGATGATAAGTTAACTATAAACTCCCTGACAAGTTTTTCAAAGCAGATACTAATTTCAACCATAATGATCCATAATCTAGCCGCCTTTATAAGACTCGTTAAATCTTTGTAGTCTAAGGCACCTTCACCTAGTCTTCTCTCAGAAGAGATACTCCTTTGAACCATATATTTCCATTTATCATTACTAGATTCAGAGCGGAATGATACATTATCAAGCGAAGCAACAACAACGTTACAAGGGATTTTTTTCCTCTTACTTTTTTTCTAGGAGAGGCCGTGATATCTTGGACATCTACTTGAGCATCTGACTCTAAATCACTAGTTATAATAAGTTTCCTCTTTATGGATATTCTTTCCATTTGATCCTTCTAATTCACCACTTTAGCATTCTCTTTTGTGTTCATTTGAGGACTCCCTCTTTATTGCTTGTATGTAGCTTTTTTTAGTCAGAGATTTGGTTTTCTTAGCAGTTTCTTCAATTCCCTTATTTTTCTTAATCCCTTTCATCATGCTAACAAGAAGAGTGTCATCATCTTTAATGTCTTCTCCTTCAACATTGATAATTTATTTATGAGCCTGATCAATTACCTTAATATTCTTTTCTTGGGTATTTGTCCTCTTCATTTGAGGTTTTTCCTCACTAGATGAATCCACGGCAACATCCTTTCCATCCAAGGTGTTGTTCACAAAGTTTTTTTTAGAGTAGGTACATGTGAGGTGGATTTTGTGTGAGGCCCACTTTGATCACCAGATATTTTATCAGAGGGTCCAATAACTGGTTCAATATTATCATAAGTAGTGTATGCGTCAACGTCTCTCATGATTGATTTAAGGTCATGATCAGGGTTCTCATATACAAAGGAACTAACCTTTTTAGAAGTTCTTCCCTTTTTTACTCCAGTATGTTTGACCTTCTTCGTTGGAAATTCCATTGGTACAACCATTTGAAATGGAACAACTTCTACCACGCCTTGATCAAAAACCTGAGTTTTCATTAAGGCTCTTGTTTCTTCCAACTTATTAACACTTGATTGTTTACTCATTGTGTATAGTGTTTGATGACGAAGGACTCGAGAGAGGTGACTGTTGAAAAATGAACTCATGAGATTATAGACATTCCGTAGATGGGAGGGATATGGTAGTTATCTTACCAGACAATTAGAACTTGAGATGGGCCAAACACAAGCGTCTGTGATGCTAGGTGTGAAAGAGGAGGAAGGGGTGTACATGCAAAACACTCTAATGCTAAAGTAAGAAAACGAGTAAGAGAGAGAACAAGTACAAGATATGAGTGTTCCAGGGTGAATATTTTTATACTTGCCCCTCTCAAGTGAGAGGGTTTTTATAATTCCCCCAGTTCTTAGCCATTGGTCCCTATTTTCAGGGCGAGATAATTGTTTCCCGAAGAATAGGTAACTGCCAGAACTAGCCATTGGGACAGGCATACATGCCCATATCTAGCCGTTAGGACGGGCAGAGGTATATTTATGGGCTCAAGTATCTTGGCTGTTTCTGGATGGTGGAACCGTGCGTGACACGCAGAGACTAACGGGGAGAGGTGTTGTGACCAAAGGTAAATTGGTCAGCCTCCTCTGTTGGATGGGCAGAAAGGTAAACTCTTCACCAAAGAGGTTGGACTTAGGCAATTGGGTCGTTCTGGGAGCAGAAGTGGATTGGGTCATGCCCAACCATTGGGCCAGTCCGGAATAATAGCCCCACAGGTCGTTGTACCGAGCACGATAATGATAACTTAAGGGTAATTTGCTTTCCAGGCATAGTTGTTGTAAGCTTCCTTGTGTCTGGAGAAACACTTGTCCAGGTGTCTGAAGCGTTCTTGTCAGGGAGCGTGATATCTGGGGAGCCCAACGGTTGATGGGACCTGAAGAGTGAAGGTGCCTCGTGTGCCTCGAGCCGTGTGCTGCATTAAATGAATGATGTCCTCCCCGCGCGTGCTCGTGCATGTGGCTATCATTTGCTTATAAATAGTAAGAGGTTTCGTTCATTTAGAACTTTCGCTTCTCTCTCTTCTTGCTCGTTGTTCCCCATTTTCTGCCGCTTGTTGCCTTCAAGTTTTGCTCCGGCCACCGTACGACATCCGAACAGAGCTACTCAAGTCCAGAACTTCTTACTTGACCAAGTAAGTATGTCGATTCCTTGCTTACTCTTTGTTTTTCTGGGTTGATGTTGAAGGATCCATGTGGTTATGACTGAAATGAAGTAGTTCTAAGGAATTTTTATGGTGGCTGTTGGTGGCAGACGGTGGTGCGATCATTTCTCTGTTGTCGGCACCGTAGTGGTTGTTTTTAGGAAAGGGCAAGTTAGCAAGCCAAAGTTTTAGTTGATCCCGAAGTAGTGATGGCACAATGGTGTTTACTGCCGGAGGAGGCCATGGACTTTGGTGGTTTCCTCATGAGAGTTCTAGGTTTTGTGTGCGGGGATCTTTCCCTGGATGTGTCGGGGAGGACCCCCGAGCACTGATATTGTTTAGCTGTGCCATTTGAGTAGGCTTAGGTCGAGGATTTTGTCCTTGGCCCTTTGCGCGCCCTTTCACTTGACTAGCAGTGGAAGGGTGGATTTGACTTGCCATCGAATTCACTTTTTCCCTCTACTTTTTAGGTAAAAGCGATGTCGCGCAGAGTTGACGAGAACAAACAACCCAGAGATTTGTCAGAGGATAGCTCCTCGGAGGACACTGAGACAGATGATGACTCCTTGTATCCTAATGCTGGGGGGATGACTCTCACGAGGTCATCAGCTGATGAGTGACTGTAGTTGAGCCGATGGAGCATGCCTCGCTCTTTGCTTTGTACACCGGGGACGCATTTATCACGGTGGGATCAGAGGGAGAATGGAGGGTTCACTTCCCTACAGAGGATGACCATATCTACTCAGCGTACAAGGAGAGATTTCCCATGTGCAAATACGTTTTTAAGGAGATAGGGTTGAGGCTGCCCTTCACGAATTTTCAACTGACAGTTTTCGTACATCTGGACTTGGTGCCCTCCCAATTGCATCTAAATTTCATTGCTTTCATGTGGGTGTATGAATTGGTGTGTGAATACTTGCAGATCGGGGCTATTCTTCCACTCTTCTTCACTATCTTCCATCTTCAACGACAGGTGTCGAGGAGGAAGTTTGGTTGGGTTTCCTTGAATCATGGAAGGAAATTGTTCAAGCATTTCTTTGAATCCATCTGGACTTTCAAAGAGAAGTTTTGTGTGATCGAGCCGGTGTCGGAGAAAGCCACTAACTCGACTTTTGTGTGGGAGGTCTCCACGGATGAAAACGGGGAGGACATGATAGACGAGGAGGGTAAAATAGTTTCCCGGAGGCTGTTCACCTTCCCCTTCTACTGGAGTAGGGATCACTTCACACGTTCGACTGATGAGTATATAGTTACTCCTCACCATTTGGTAGATGATGATCAGGCCATCTATGCCAAGTTGGTGACCTTCATGGACGACTTCCTGCCTGCTCAGTGCATGACTCGCACCGGGCAAGTTCTTTACGAGGAAGATGGGAGACTGCAGGTGGAAGCCCGATATATTAACACTATAGAGCTCCTCGAGTGTAGCACTCTCGAGGAGGCTCTCAAACTTTTGGTTAGCTTCTCGCTTTTTCTTATTTTATTCAAGATTTTTTCTTTCTAGTGCTGACGTGCTCTTTATTTTTGTAGGTAAAATATCTTCAGCACAGGATAGGATGGTAAAGCATGCCCAAGGAAAGATGAAGGGTGTTACTGCCCTAAAAAGAAGTCGCCTTGGTCAGTGAACGGCTCCCCCGCAGACAGGGTTGGAGACTTCATTATCAACTCCTTCGGTCACTCAGACGTCCCCTCTGCTCGTGAGCTTGAGGCCCAAGCGTACTCGTACGAGCGAAATTGTGGACCTCAGTCGGGAGTCTGTCAAAATCAAATTCGAGCCTCCTTGCTGTTGGCTCCTAATTTTCGACGCTAGTCGAGACCGGAGCTATCTTAGGTCAAAATTACCAATATCTGGTATGTGGGAGGGTTTCGAACCAAACAAGGAAAACTTCAAGTTGGAGAAAGATGGACCAAGGTGCCAAAAAACGCTAAGTGTTGGAAAATGCTCGACGAAGACCATGCTAAGGAAAACACGAAGACGGTTTCGCCATGTTGGAGGGAAATACCAAATATTCAAAATTCAAATCAAGCAAAAGAGAACGTGTGAGCGGTTGGAGTAGCAAAGAAGCGGCAAAAGAGCATGTTAAGAAGTCTCAACCGCCATGTAGTAGTTATTCTATAGCACTATAAATAGGTGTTAATTTTATGTAATAGGGGTGTTCATTCATTTTGTACTAGTTCATACAACTCAGAGTACCCGCGTGTAGAGAAACGAGTTAACGAGAATGTACGTGATACAATACCAAATCCTTTCTTATCAATGCAATTTATCTTTACAATTTACTTGCCATTTTTAAACTTTCACTTTTACATTTAAACTGCTCTTTACAATTTGGCCGCACATTTACTTTTCAAAGATCCCCTAGTCGAACGTGGAGTTCTGATTAGAGTTATTTTCCAAGCAATTTACTTACTTGCATTTTTGTCTTCAAAAGTCAGTTATTTCTCAAAGGAATTACAGTCGAACGTGGAGTTTGGCGGTAGTCTCTTCGCCTTTACATTAAAGTTGTTATTTTAAAGCCGCTTACTTTCAACTTTACTTTTCAAGGCTTCTACCTCATTGCACTTTACATTCTTGCCTTTACTTTTGACGCATTACTTGATTTTCTTTCTTATTTATTGTCTTCAACCCTTAAAGGATTTCGCTTTTCTAAGAGGTGGTCAAGTCAAAAGTAGAGTTTAACTTAAAATCCCTTACTTACTTAGCACATGTTCTAGGATTTAGTATGGTCGATCCTGCGAGTTAGTCAATTTTAGCCCAAATTGATAGACCAGCGGTATATTACCAAAATTCACAGTAAACAAATTGGCACACCTGGTGGGACCCAGTGCTACACAGTTTTGAGTTTTTGGTGAATACTTCATTATATGTTATTAAGGAATGGAAAGTTAGCCACAACACACGAAGAAGTACCCAAAAAGAGATACACTAAAAGAATGGCCACAAGTGTTAATCAACAAGTTGATCTTCAAGGAAGCATTTCAAATGTTCAGTCAAGTATGGGGTCTCAGAATTCACCATACCCAGTCTCCACGACAGGAGGACAGACACCACCACTTATGGTTGGGTCTGAACAAATGCAGCCTATCACTAGTCCAGGATCAACGTGTATACGAACATACACCCAACCTGTGTTGGAATATATAGGACCTCAAAGTCCTAATTCTCCAACACCTCCAGGAAGTTCCATATACAGACAAATTCCTCCTCCAGGATTTCCACAACCATTGTTAAGGAATCAACCATATGGTATGCCTACAACAATAATGCAAAGTTTGCAAAATGCTCCACCCATATTTTCAGAAAATGTGACGGCTTCGCCAGCACAAGGATCTGGGTCAGGTGGTCGAAATAGCCAAAGTTTAGGTGTTAGTTATTCTGCGCAAGTGCCCAGTCTTACAACTACGTCGATAAACTGTTTAAGGCAATAAATGGATAAAAGTAATATGCAAATGGTGCACACACTGTCTCAAACCATGGGGGAA
The DNA here is from genome assembly GCA_963859935.3 of Lathyrus sativus. Classification (NCBI taxonomy): domain Eukaryota; kingdom Viridiplantae; phylum Streptophyta; class Magnoliopsida; order Fabales; family Fabaceae; genus Lathyrus; species Lathyrus sativus. The sequence goes on from OZ012739.1 coordinate 426,135,389, forward strand.
ATCTTTCAACCCTTAATTCAGAATACCACTCAAACTAATCAACAGGTGGTGACACAATTAGCCCGTATGGATGATTTTTTGGGAGTACCAGCATGTGAGCAAAGACCAGCAGTCGTCGAAAACATTCCACGATATCAGCAACATAATTTTCACGAGGAAAATATGGAGGGTCAAGGGATCGACGAACCTTTCAGAGCCGAACCTAGAAGAAATCATGTACCAGTTCATATAGAAGAAGGACTAGAAGTGGTCATGGTGAACAGGAATCAGAATGCTGACCAAGTACTTAGATAAGTTCGATGTCATGATATAGCAGAAGAGAATAACCTTGCAGCAATGGTCGAAAGGATAATGACCAGAAATGGTGCAAAATTTGGCTTTACCAGGCCAAATTATAGTTCACCTATAGTGGATTATATTTTGCAGGCTGAATTACCTCCAAGGACGAAAATCCTAAAATTTAGTAAGTTTGCAGGAGACACTACTGAGTCAACCGTCGAACACGTGGCTAAATATATGACCGAAGCAGGAGAGGTAGCGGGAGACGAAATTCTAAGGATCAAAAACTTTCCAAGTTATCTCACAAAGAACGCCTTTACTTGGTTTACTACATTACCTCATAACTCAGTTTATAATTGGGCCCAGTTGGAACGGTTATTTCATGAACAGTTCTACATGGGACAAACCAAGATTAGTTTGAAAGAATTGGCTAGTATCAAACGTAAAGTTACGGAGCCAATCGACGACTACTTGAATAGGTTTCGACTTCTCAAAGCCAGATGCTTTACCCAAGTACCAGAACACGAATTTGTCGAAATGGTTGCAGGGGGTCTAGATTATTCCATTAGGAAAAAATTAGATACCCAATATCTAAGAGATATGGCACAGCTGGCTGACCGAGTTTTCCGCTTGGAAAGGTTGAAAGAAGATAAGGCTAGGTTTAGTAAGAGTAATAAAGTAGCCTTCGTCGAATGTAAAGAAGATGTCGAAAACATGTGTGATGAAACACTTTATTTCAATGAAAATGAGGTAGACGACGCTGAACTAAAGCAAGGTCCACCTTATGCCTATAAATTTTAGCTCCTTCAAATGGGAAAAGTCCCATTGAGTCTAATGATAAGTTTCCTAAAAGAAAATATACTTTTGACGTTACTAAGTGTGACGAAATCTTTGACTTGTTAGTTAAGGATGGACAAATAATAGTACCTCCTTTAGAACAAAGAAAGAAAAGAGGTTTTTGTAAGTACCATAATTTCTTGGGTCATAAGACTTCTCAATGTTTTCTTTTCAGGGATTTGGTGCAGAACGTCATTCAAGAAGGAAGGTTGAAGTTTGGAGACAAGGGAAAGACTCAAATGAAAATTGATTCTGATCCATTGCAAAATGTGGAAGCCAACTACACAGAACCTGAAGTTCAGATGGTCGAAGCCATTGAAAAGTCTCCTATCATCATGGTAGGACTTAAAAGAACGTCTCCTTAACAACTGAAACGGCCAAGGTGACTGAAGGCTGTGATAGTGCTGAAGGAGTTAAGGATAATAGTTCGATGCTGGTGACCAAAAAGACCGCTGAAGAATTCATTCAATTCAACAACACTACTGAAGAATCAGACATGGTAGGAGGAGTATTGGGACAAAACACTGTTGAGGGTGTCAATATAGTCAAAGTAGGCGAAGAGTCTGATACTAGCATATTGTCAGTACCAACGAAGCAGTAGGCAGAAATGTTCCCAAAATACAAATGGTCAAGAAGATGGAGCGCATTCTGATGTTAGGAGAAATGACTGAAGTGGACGATTGTTTATTGGAAAATTGGATATGCTTGGCAGCAGAACGATATTTCAAGAATTCTCCTGACGTCGAGAGTTTTAATGTCAAAGATCTAAGCACATTTGAGAATTCTAAGGATGGTGAAAACTTAGAAACTCATTTGTCTAAAATGAAGCTCGAAGATGATGTCAACATCAACATGGTTGAGATTAACAACCAAAAAATTAAGGAATTAGTTGGAGTGGAAAGGACAGAAGAACCTAACAAGGTGGCATACCCTGAACAAGAAGAAAACATTGTTGAATTTTTGTACCATTGTCAGAAAAGTGGATCAGGAGTGATGCTATGCCCCAGATGCAGTGCTATTTTCAACGAGAAGGTTGCTCGGGAGTTAGAGGAGGTTAAGAAAACCAATGAAGGTTGAGGGCAGAAAAAGATCAAGGTCCCAGAAACTTGGATCCCAAGAAACCCTCAGTAGGGGTAAAAACTCCAGCAAAACACAGTACGTTTAAGCTAGTGGATAATGTACCTGCAGGAAAATGGGTCAAACCTGTCGAAGGACAGAGACGCAAAAAGTGAAGGAAGTTTGATGTAGAAACAGGCTCTTCATTTGAGTACCTCAAAGAGAACCATACTACTAACAAGTCAGCGTATGCTTCTGCAAATTACAAAGGGAAGAATCCTATGACCAGATCTCAATGGCGAAGGGAGCAACGCAGATGAAAAGCTGCTAGGGAAGCCCAGGATGTAAAGCAAGGGGAGTTCAGGACGAATAATGGCAATCAAGGTGAAGTCACTGAGAAAATGTCTGTAAATAGGAGATTGTTTGGGGATCAAAACAATGAGCCAATTGGTCTAATCGAAGATGATGAGAATATGACCGACAATTTTGACAGTGAATCCACTGCCTCTTTGGACATTATAGTAAATGTAGTGTCTGTCATGCCTAGAGAATTCATCCAGGTTACAGAAGTAGAAGACATAGACCAAAATGCTGAATTAGAAATGTTGGCCCACAAACTTGTGTGCTATTATATAATGAACAATGGGTGCGTCGAGGAGCAAAATGCTTTCTTTAAGCATCCTACAGAGGAAATGAAGAATCACTTAAAACCTCTTTACATCACCAGAAAAGTAGAAAATATGCCCATCAATAAAACATTGGTAGATTATGCTCTGACAGTGAACTTGATGCCTCGATCGTTATTAAGTAAGATTGGGAAATGTGATGATGATACAAAACCCTACAACATGGTTCTATCAAAATATGAAGGAAAAGTAGGCTAGACTTTAGGAGTAATCCAAGTTAACCTTATAGTGGGGACAATTATAAGACCTACGGTGTTCATGATTGTTTAAACCAAAGCTAATTACAACTTGCTTTTAGGCAGAGAATGGATTCACGGTGTAGGTGATGTACCATATTCAATGCACCAGAGGATTGTTATTTGGCGGCCAGGCTGAATTGTTAAAAACATTGAAGCTGATCAAGGATATTTCAAAATCCTTGTTAATTATGTCGACGAGAATCAGTTAGATAAACATCTGGAGAATATTGCTCCATGTCCTCCATCAGGGTTTGAATTTACCCCAAATGAGACAACATTCCATTCATTATACCTACATCTTGTCGAAGGCTTCAGATGGGATAGTGAAATTCCAAGAGAAAGGCTACCATTCATAGCAGGGCCTTCAGTAAATCCTACTGGGTGGGGAGAAGGATTCAGTGATCATGACTGAATACGAAGCATTGAAGAGAATTTTGGCCTACGTGGCTGAAACTAAACTACAAACGGCTCTGTAAGCTGTTAATAATCACATGGCTGACGAAGCCATTTACGAGCCTCATCAAGAATGTCCTAGAGAGGATATCGACGAAATAAACCCAGATGGAGGCCGAGCTCAACAATTGGACGCCATATATGACGAGGAACCTTTGAGGTTCGAAAATGATCCACTAGCAAACCCTGCTAAGATGCTAGCACAAGACCCTTTAGAAGAAGTTGATCTTAATGAAGGAACACTCAAAAGGCCGACATATATTAACACCAAGATAGATCCCCAAATCAAAATCAAAGTGGTCCAGTTACTGAAAGAGTTCAAAGACTATTTCGCTTAGGACTACGACGAAATGCCTGGCTTAAGTAGGGAGTTGGTCGAACATAAACTACCCCTGACACCTGGGAGAAAACCTGTCAAGCAAGGTCCAAGACGGTTTGCCCAAGAAATATAGTCAAAGATTAAAGAAGAGGTTGAAAGACTACTTCGTTGCAAATTCATTCGCACAACAATGTATGTCGAATGATTGGCTAATATAGTGCCTGTTATTAAGAAGAATGGGTCTTTAAGAGTGTGCATAGATTTTAGAGATCTAAATGCTGCTACTCCTAAAGACGAATATTCAATGCTGGTGGCAGAAATGTTAGTGGATTATGCGGCAGGACACGAGTATCTTAGCATGTTAGATGGGTATTCTGGGTACAACCAACTATTCATTGCTGAAGCAGATATTCCAAAAACTGCTTTTAGATGTCCTGGGGCTTTAGGCACTTACGAGTGGGTAGTGATGCCTTTTGGTCTAAAAAATGCTGGTGCCACTTACCAAATGGCCATGAATTATATTTTCCATGATTTTATAGAAACTTTCATGCAAATGTATATTGATGATATTGTCATAAAGTCTATTTCTGGACAAGATCATCTTGAACATCTACGACGTTCATTTCTCAGGATGAGAAAATTTAGTCTCAAGATGAATCCTCTTAAGTGTGCTTTTTGTGTACAGGCAGGAGACTTCTTAGGCTTTGTGGTCCACAAGAAAGGGATCGAAATCAATCAAAATAAAACCAAAGCCATAATGGAAGCGAAAGCGCCATCGACCAAGAAGGAGTTGCAGTCCTTATTGGGCAAAATTAACTTCTTAAGAAGGTTCATCTCCAACCTAAGTGGCAAGACGCAAGCTTTTTCACCGTTGCTTCGTTTCAACAAAGATAATTTCAAGTAAGGGCAATTATAACAAGGAGCTTTCGACAAGATCAAGGAGTACTTGAGTCACCCGCCAATTTTATCTCCACTATGTAGAAATAAAAGTATGAGGTTATATATAGCCGCATTGGATAAAACCTTAGGGAGCATGTTGGCTCAAGAGGATGAGAATGGAGTCGAAAAAGCCATTTATTATCTAAGTAGAGTTTTAAATGATGAAGAAACTAGATACAACATGATTGAAAAATTGTGTTTATGTTTGTATTTCTCTTGTACTAAATTGAAGCAATATATAAAGCCTGTTGATGTGTATGTTTCGTCTCATTTTGATGTCATAAAACATATGTTATCTAAACCTATCTTGCATAGTCGAATTGGAAAATGGGCTTTAGCCTTAACTGAATATTCGTTAACTTATCAGCCTTTAAAGGCTATGAAATGCCAGATCATGAATGACTTTTTAGTCGACCATTCTATCAACGAAACTAATTTAAATTATGTTGAATAAGGTCCTGGAAGTTGTACTTTGATGGATCAAGCCATAAGAATGGAATGGGAGTAGGTATATTGATTATTTCTCCTAAGAAAATTCCAACAAAATTTAAGTTTAGGATCGAAGGTCTGTGTTCTAACAATGAGGCTAAATATGAAGCATTAGTTGTTGGCCTTGAAATTTTGTTAGAATTCGGGGCAACTAGAGTCGAAATAATGAGAGACTCTGAATTGGTTGTAAAGCAACTCACAAAGGAATATAAATGTGTTAAAGAAAGTCTCATTGTATACTTTGTGGTGGCGAATAGATTGTTAAAAAGGTTTGAGATAGTTTCTATCCAACATATACCCAGGATAGAAAATCAGGTTGCTAATGACTTAGCCCAAATCACTTCCGGATACAAGGTATCGAAAGAAAAACTTCAAGAAGTGATTGAGGCGAGAGAGAAGATAATGACTGTTGGATTGTGTCCATCAGATTTAGAAACCACTAAACTTAGGTACTTGGATGGCAAAAATTTTGAAATTTTTGCTATAGATAGTCTAACAGAGAAAGATTGGAGAAAAACCATAGTTGAGTATCTGCAAAACCCAACAGGTTCAACAGAGCGAAAGATCAAGTATCAAGATTTGAATTATGCACTTGTGGGTAATGAGTTGTTTAAAAAGACCCCTGAGGGGATTTTGTTGAAATGCCTTAGTGAAGGAGAGGCATACGCCGCGCTTTCGACAGTGCATAGTGGAGCTTGTGGAGCACACCAAGTTGGCCACAAAATGAAATGGTTATTGTTTCGACAAGGCATGTATTGGCCCACTATGTTAAAAGATTGCATAGAGTTTGCTAGAGGATGCCAAGAGTGCCAGATTCATGCTGGCATATAGCATATCCCTGCAAGTGAGTTGCACTCAATAGTGAAACCATGGCCGTTTAGAGGGTGGGCTTTGGATATAATAAGAGAAATTCGACCATCATCGTCAAAAAACCAGAAATATATCTTGGTTGGAATTGACTACTTTACAAAATGGATCGAAGCGATATCATTGGTAAACATGGGTCAGGAAGATGTCATTGTGTTTATCCAAAATCACATCATATACAGATTTGGCATTCCAGAAACAATCATAACAGATCAGGGATCAGTGTTTACTGGTCGGAAGATGCAGGAGTTCGCCAATAAAATAGGTTTTAAATTATTAACCTCAACACCCTATTATGCTCAGGCAAATGGGCAAGTTGAAGATGCTAATAAAGTGGTAATTGGACTAATTAAGAGGCATGTAGGAAAAAAAACCTCGAAGCTGGCATCAGACGTTAGACCAAGTCCTTTGGGCATGTCGAACGTCACTAAAAGAAGCTACAAATGCTACACCATTTAGGTTAACCTTTGGGCTTGATGTAATGTTACTTGTCGAAATATGCTTACAATCCGTGAGAATCCAGATACATCATGAGATCCCTTCTCAATCTTATTGGGCAATGATGATGGATGAACTGGTAGACTTGGATGAAGAAAGGCTTAAAGCCTTGGAAGTATTAAGAAGACGGAAACAAAGGGTCGAAGATTCCTATAACAAAAGGGTTAAATCTAAATCTTTTCTATGTGGATATCTCGTATGGAAAGTAATTTTGCATATGGGTCGAAGGGATAGAACTTTAGGCAAATGGTCTCCTAAATGGGAAGGCCCATTTTAAATCATACAAATATTTTTGAATGGAGCCTATGAGATCAAGGAATTAGACAAGGATAAAAGAATCTTGAAAGTAAATGACAAATATTTGAAAAAGTATAGGCCTATCTTGTAAGAAATTCATATTAAAATTTAGATTTCATTAAAAGACATAATAGCCAAAATAGGCCAAAAAGGCTAACATGGCAAACAAGAAATCAAAACAAAAGAAATCAGTACAATGATTCATAATTCAAAGTAGGGATTAATCAAAATCTCTCAAATCAATGGACTTGAGATACTCCATATAATCTTCGTCGACTTCATCATCCGAAGGGTAAGTATGAGGACGTCTTGTCTTAGACACCTTCATGCTGGTTTCTATTTTCTTTGCGCGAGAAGGCACTCCGTGATAAGTCTCATGTTTTGTCGCTAATTTGGTTGTTACCACCATCGCAAGGTCCTTCGTTTCTTTTGTCTGAGTCTTTTTGGTGGAATTTTCTGAATTAGAACTAATACTTGTTGTGAGTAAGTGCAGGACTATGATTCAAGGAAAGAGGGATTTATAGAGGAGAGACTGAGCATGGATTTGTCAGACAAAGCAGCAGAAATATAGGGTTTGGTCTTGAGGAGACACCTAAAAAGGCTATGCTTTAATAGCATGGTAAAACTAAGAACTTATGCCATAGGAGCAATAAATGAAACTAGGGAGAAGGCACTGCGTCATGGAGAAAAGGAAAAGCTTTAAATGCAAGTTGGACTGAAAATTTTAGGCCATAAGGAGTGAATGCCTTATCAATGTATCACAAAAATCCTACGTTAAGAGGCACTAAGTGGTGCAGAAATAATTAAGATATAAAATTAAAATATTGTCACTACAAAGGCTTAAAACAGCCACATAACAAAATGATGATTACAAAATGGTCGAAGAACTTTAAAAGGGAAGTTTCGACTTTAATTTAGCAAAAGTCTCCACATGATGGTTAAGGCGAGCCTAGCAGCTGCAAGTTCTGTTTCAAGTTTTTGAGCCGCATCAATGAAATCAATGGTGCTCTTCAGCTCCTGAGCCATGCCAGTATCGACAAAGTTTGTAATTCTAGATTTCACTTTTCAGCATTATCAATCTTTTCTTGAAGCACTTTGATTTGCTATTGCCACATGTCAATGTCCTTTTGGTTGGCAGTTATTTCCTCGTGACGTTGCTTATGAGCGGTTTCCAGTTTGGCAACTCTAGCCTCTGACTCTTGTGCACCAGTCCAGGCTGCACTTTCTTGACTAACTTTGGTTTCGATTGTCTTCAGAAGAGGAGGGAGTTGTCGAAGTTCCAAAGATAAAGCGTCCACCACAACCGTTAGGTTTAGCAAGAAACCATGGATTTTTGGGCTGAGAGTAGTAAGATTCATCTTTTTAAGTTGATCTTTTAAGTAGAGACGAGATGTAGGATCTATAGTTAAGAGAGTTTGGATGCCCCCTTTGAAGAATTTATTCTTAATGGATTGGAGGATGGAATTAACAAGAGTGTCTGAAGCAGGAGAATTGGAGGGTGTCGAAGAGCCAGAAGCAAGACCACACTTTTGCTCAAGAATCCTCTTAGCATACTCCCTTGGGTTCGACCACTTAAGGGCTATTAGAGGATCTTCAGGGGTCACGATAGGTGGAAGCTTCTTCGTTACAGGCGAAGCATGTTGAGTGTTGGGACTAGTTTGGTTCTCTTCGTCCGCTATCTCTCCTTCCTCTTCTTCATCATCAGTGTCTTCAGAGCCTCCTTCTTCTCCTGTGTCTTCGTCTTTGTTAATTGCCTCTTCCTCTGTGAATCTTATTTCTTCCTCTTTATCATCAGTGGATGAGGGGGTGGTGGAGATAGGAGTAGGTTCAAGATGTGTGTCGTCTTGTAGTTCTTCTTGAATAACTGGAGGCGGGTTGTCAGTTGTTGGTGTGTTTGAAGGGATAGGGGTTTGTCTGATAGTCAGTTCATCAGTGACCATAGGGTCAGTTTGAATATGAGGTGGGGGACTAGAAGTGTCGTCTTCCCCAGAGTTGTAGTCTTCGATATGGGCCTATTGTGTAGTGGTTGGTGCTAAAGGAGTTTTTGTTCCTGAAAAAGGAACAACATGTTGGTTCACTTCACTTAAGCCAGAGCCAAGGTCAGAAGAGGGGTGATAAGTTGGATCACCTTGGCTATTGATGGAATAAGTAGCAGAAGCATCAAAAATTGGAGGTGGATTAGTAGTGATTGTATTAGCCTGAAAACACAAGTAAAGAGAATAAGGCCAAGGAGGTAAGCAACAAAGGTGTACATAACCAAATGATAATGTGCGTACCTGAGCTAGAGTAGCGCCAGGGTTAGAATTTCCACCCCCATGGTCATTGGAAGTGGGTTTCACAGTAGCCACAAGAGGTTGTCCTTTGACACCAGGAGTGGATGTCGAACCAAGAATTTTGGCCACCTTCGCTGGAGGTTGGCCAGTAAGTCTAGATGCCTTTACAGGTTTCTTTCTCTTTTTTACCAGAGTCTCTTCAGCAGATTCATCAGCATCTGAAGTAACAATAATGGGGGAATCCTTCTTGCCTTTCTTCGAAGGAGTAGGAGGTTTGCGCCCAGTCTAAGAAAACAAAAAGAGATAGTACAAGTGTGAGAGAAGAATCACACAAAAGAAAGATTAGGCAAAGGATATGATGTATATCGTTTTGCCTTCAATTTCTTTGCCACTTTGAGAAGTGGTAGCCCTTGTAGGTGGAGCCTTCCTAGGTATAGCTGAAAAACAATATATGATGGCCAGTTAAATAGTGAAAGAGTAATGGCACAATCATAAGCGAAAGGCATCAAACCTTCATATATGTCAGATTCGATCCGAACATTTTGAATCCCTATATAAAGATGTCCTTTTGAAACTGTCTAAAGTGTACTTAGTCAGAACCACCCGTTGAGCCTTTGGTTGAGATTGTTGTCAAAGGACTTTTAGGTCCTCAGCACACATAAACCAATCTGGAAATGGAGGGGCAAGTACCACTCCAAAATCAGCAGTAGGCAAGCGAGGGAATTTAGGAGGAAAAAGTTTAAAAGCTACTGTCGCTACTGTGAAAATCGAGGCCGGCAATGACAGAAGAGTCGCCACCGTTCGTTATTTATCCCAAAGAGAGGGAAAGAAAACGATCATAGAAAACCTAACGGAAAGGGAATAAGACATGTCATCGCAACCAAATCTCGGGTTCGGGAGTCAGTTACGCAAGGGGAAGGTATTAGCGCCCCTCACGTCCGTCGTACTCGACGGGATCCATGCTTGTTGTCTAATCTAAAAGGGTGTAAAACTATCTAGCTACGACTCATGGGGACAAAAGAAAAGAAAAGAAAAGAGACTCGATAGAGCGTTGCCGCTCTATGCCTACGTATTCCCTCGTGTAATGGGAAAGTCAAAGGCAACGTAGTTCGGAAAACTAAGGATGAAGTTGGGGGAGGTTGCTCGCCAAGACGTCACTGTCTTGTGCCTACGTATCCTCGTCTGGTACGAGAAATCAGAGCAAACGTAGTTCGGGATAAAGGGGAACACAGGTTTGTTCAACTTGTTTTTTAGGCTCGAGTAGGGTTAACAAGTAGTTCTAGCAGTTTGGTGTATGCAGCTCGACCATTGGAGACTTAGGCGTTACCGTTTGCGGTAGAACTAAAAGTTAACAACACTCTTTTTATCTAAAAAGGTTTTCCCGATTAAGATCCCGAAGGATGAAAATGGTTTGAAGTGTTTTTGTGTTTTTTAGAGAAGAAGTGTTTTGAATTGGAGTATTTATAATTCATGTTGTACCAAAGTCTAGAACCTAGGATCGAATGCGTTGTATATCGCCCTAAGGACGTATACTAGACACTCTAGGCAATCGAGAGGTGGCCCCTCAATCACTATTTCCCAAGTAGAAGGCTCATGGCACAATATCCATTATCTTCATTAAGTGTTTTATGATTGTTTTGAGATGAGAAGAGAAAGGACACTAAAAGGGGGACTAAATCCAAACCTAAAGTTGTCATGCACAATGCTCCTAAAGTCGGGATGAAAGGGGATGAAACTATCCTAATGTTATCATGCATAGGATTGAACACCTAATGTCTCTCCTACTCCCATCCTAAACGGAGGGACTAGGAATCCTAGGGGGATCATGTCACAAAGCCAAGTAAACACTAAATAATTCACTCACAAGTGAAATGAAAAAGAAAAGAAATTGATTGGAATAAAAAATAAGCCACAAAGCACATTAAATTGTTAATTCAAAAATAAAATGATAAAATAAAATGAAAATTAAAATAAAAAGAAGAAAAATAATTTAACACACTAAAATACTTGAAAATGATTTTTTTGGGATTTTATAATATCTAAAACTAATTTTAAAATAAATGAAACAAAACAAGAAGAAAAGAAATAAAATAGAAGAAATAAAATAAACAAGTCATAAAAAATGAGGCAATGTCTATATTAGGTGTTGAACCCTTGACATTGGGGTCCCAAACTTAAAACTATACCAACCAGACTAACTTCACACGTTTGAACAAGAAATGAAAAAAAGAAATAAAATATAAAAAACAAGAAAAAACACAAATAAAGAAATAAAAAAGCCCCTTGTTGGGGATCGAACAAGGGTTCAAGATATGGCAAGGCAAGGTCACAACCATTGGGGTGGCGATACATCCGTGTATTAATGCCACCCCATTAATACAAATACTAAAACAAACGCATGGGTTGGACCAGGTACAAGGCAAGAACAAGTGATGACTCAAAAACGGTTCGATCACAACTTATCCAAATTTCAACCAAATTCAGTGAAACAAAAGTCCATCTTGCTTGAAATTTCATAAGGAACATGATGGTGCTGTTAATTTTCTCAAACAATGAACACAACTCAAAATTAGAATGAACATGCAAGGATGAGTTTTGAAATGCGTTTTGGTAGGCAAGGGCTAAACCAGATGCAATTAAGAAAAGGTGAGGGGTTGTACACGATTTAAACATGTTGTTCATGGATTGGATTCAAGGAAATGTCTCAGTTTTGCAACGAATCAGAATATGGTTGTCAAGTTGCAAATTGGTGAAAGGGTGTTTTAAGGCAGATTTGCAAATCAACAGTATCAATGATCTCATGACAGTGGACAAGTTGTTAAACTTCACACACACACACACATTGCAATGGTTAAAAGGCACTTGATGATATTAAAGGTTTACAAACCTCAAAGCAACATGCTAACAGAATTAACACATCAACAAATTCAAAATAGTTTGTGAACAACGAGTGTAAGAGAAAGCCAACAATCAATCTTTTCAAAAGCAAACAAACAGACCAAGTCTTTGGCTGGACTAGATCACAATTGGAATGCCTAGCCACTATTAAAGAGATTAAGACAATTTGAGCAAAGCAAAAAAAAAAATGCAACACAATGCAAACATATATGCATCAACCAAATATGAATTAGAACAAAGTCTGATGGGAATCTGAGTTGGTCCACCTCTCAACAAATTTGGACAGTAAACTAAATGAAAAGCCAAACACCCTTATATTATCAAAGTTTGAGCTTAGTCTTGTTAGGGTTTCAACAAGGCACTCATGACAGCAATCAAACTGAACCAGCAATGAAGTACAGATCTCAAATAATTTTCTCACAAAACCTATGACAATAACTGCCATCAATCCAAATTGGTATGAAATGTGAAACTTGCACACACCAACTTCCTTCACAACATCCACCTATTCTGACTGGGACATGCTGCAAACTAGCAATCCTGGCTCTAATCAAAGTTCTCTCTTCAGATGAATCAACATTAAAACTCAGAGACTAACCTTCAAAGGTCTAGAGGTAAAACAACAATCTGGAACATCAAAACAGCTGTAAACTTGCTATCCAAATCTAGCTCACCAGACAACCACAACAGCAAAACTGCTCTCAAAGGTTTAGCAGGCCACAAACCTCAAGATCACAAACCTAGCTATCTACTTCTAAACAACAAACTCAACTGTCAAGCACAAAACTAACAAAGCCAGCTAAGGGAGTATTGTTGGCAGCCAAAGACCTAAACAGAAACAACCACCTAATGAAAACAACAGCACTCTAAAGGTCAACATGAGCACAACATAAACCAAAACAAACTCAGCTCACACACATAACCAAAACCAGTTGCCTTCATGGTCCCAAATGTAAATGAAGCACACAACCAGTTTACACTCTCATGGCAGTTACCCCTGGTTATCCAACCCTATCTTATATGAATCAAACCAAGTGAAACCCAATTGCTTATCACAAGAAAGCCAAAACTGTAACAGCTATGAAATAAACAGCTTTGCTCTAGTTAACAGTCATGAATATATCTCAACATACCACACCTCAACTCTAGATTAAACAACCTAAAATTCACAACCTAACCTCAAAGCCTCAAAGGAATCTACTCAAGACTGAACAGGACCAAACACTGACATTAAAATGCCTATGATATCAATACAAATAGTTAACAACTCTGAAAATCTCACCATGAACTGATGAATCCAAATTCATAAATTCTGTCAGCAGCCCCTAGACAGTCCATAATGCCAACTCCAAAGACAGACCTCAATTCACACTACCTGAGCTAAACAGATCTAAATGAACAAAGCATGAAGCTTGCTAATAAACAACAGCAAGACAAAGTCTGAAGCAACTAAACTAGATCCCTCATGCCAACAGATTCTCAAAAACAAAGTGGTAGTTCATAACATGACAATGTTAAAAAACAAATATTCAATCAAAGGCTCAGCACCATACCTTCATAAAACTGAGAAACCACAACATGTTATCCTAATGGCATTCTAACAGAAGATGCCACAAATCTCAACACAACTTTGGACAGCAGGCATAACAAGAGTACAATAGGTCCACCAACTTGTCTTAAATGAATCTAACAGTAGCAGCTCTCAATAATCAAAAACCAAACCACACATTGAAATGGTAGCCACTACTCTAGAAGTAAACACAAGCCCTCACTTGGTATTCCAAACCTGTTATGAACTTAGACAGCTCTACGGCAACAGCCAAAACCTGATGGGACCAAACTGGTCAAAACCCTCCAACTTGCCTAGCCAATAGGCATAACACCAATACAAAAGGTCCACCAATTGACATAATCCTATCCTAACAATAAACAGTCCCAGGGGAAATAGTCCCCCCTCTTCACTACATCAGCAGAAGCCAGTTTACACCAACATAGACACTAATGGCTAACAACAACAACCACACTAAAAAAACTCATTCAAAACAGTCACCTAACTCAAAATGCCTCTCATGACAATTCCAAAATTGATAATCCAACCTTGCCTCACAACCAAATCCTAGCTGTTATGAATTCCAAGTCCCAACAACCTCTAAACAAAAAACACATAAGTAGGGAGAGCCCAATGAGTCTCTAATCCAAATTCAATCCTGTTACCCTTAATGTCCCACGACATACCAAGAGCTCCACTTAAATCATATTCAAAACCAGTCAGTAGCTACCCAAAACAGAACTACCTTTAAGGATCTAAACAGATGTGAGGTACTCAACAACAGCAAACAAACATAAGCTAACAAAGCTCCAAAAGCAAGACAGTATCAGTTTGCTAGCAACACAGGTTTCATATGACCAAACAAAAAAACTCATGACAACATCAGTTTGCTAGCAACAAAACTCAATATTTTCCCTTATGGCTGCAACCTCACACATATTCAACAGAACAATTGTGTACACAAATAAAACATTCTTGTCATCACAAAACAAACATCAACATTTCAAATGAAAAAATCAACCAATCCCAAGAACAACAGACACACTCAAACATGTTTTAATGATTTCTGTGCATATGAAAACAAGGAGTTTAGAAATAACTTACCTCTTGAAGACTTCCCAAAGAAAACTAGCAGCAGGCTATCCCTTTCTTGAACAAGCTTTGATGTTTCTCCCCCACTTGATGCAACAGTTGATTCTCAGAGCAGATCAAGAGAAGAGTCAACAGCTCCTCCTTTTGCAAACAGTTTCAAAGTGGTGTTGAGGTGATAAAGTGTTTGAAAAATGGTGAGGAAATGAGTGAGATTCGAGGGAATTCTCAGAGAAACACAGAAATGCAAAATCTGATTTCTCTCTCAAATGGTGGCTATGGTTTGGTTCAGCTGAATGCTTTGCTTAAATAGGGAGGGAAAAAGGTAAAAATCAAGCTTTTCATGGTGAAAAATGGAGGGGTCAGATGCAGCAAGCCAAAAGAGAAATTCAATCTATGGTGGATGAAGGGCTAAGGACAATAGCATGCTAACAACTTTGTTTTCTTCTACAATGGAGGGGGGCAAGGCAGAAGGACTGCATAATGGACACAGAGAGAGGCTGCTTGTCCCTTCCTCTTTGAGCAAGAGAAATTCAAAATGTTACAAAATGGTACAAGCTTGGTTGGTCCTATTTTGGAAAAGTTTGATGGGAAAAGTTAGCAATTCATGCGCATGATATGGGAGTAAAACAGCTGCAAGGCTGATTTGAAAAACATGCCAAAATCACATAAGGACCATGCCTTGAAATCAATGTTCAACCATCAACTTTGAGACCATGAAACTTGGTGTACAAAACTCATCTTGATTAGATCTTGTGCTTAAATGAAAGAGTGCATGACAAAGAGCAATTTTCGTGTTGGTGAGATTTCCATTTGGTCATTGGAGGGGCACTAAAATTGGGGTTGAAAAGTATGTCATGCAAGCCGCTTACAAATAACTTAGAAAAAAAATCTAAGTATGGATTTTGTCTTATTTTCCCTCAACTTTGCACATCCATAACTTGAGCTTCTCAAACCCAATGGAGGACTTCTTGTACTCTTTAGAAAGCTTGGAACATACTCTACAACTTTCATTTAGGACAAAGTTTCATTTGACATCAAGAAGGTGATGAAAATTGGCTTGCAAAGTGGTGTAAAAATCTGTTCAAACTTAACAATTT
Organism: Lathyrus sativus; assembly: GCA_963859935.3. NCBI lineage: Eukaryota > Viridiplantae > Streptophyta > Magnoliopsida > Fabales > Fabaceae > Lathyrus > Lathyrus sativus. The sequence continues at coordinate 426,151,257 of OZ012739.1, forward strand.
TGAAATTATTGAAATCCCCAACTTTGATTGATCATAACTTGAGCTCCAAATATCATATGACGATGAATTGGTACTTAAAAGAAAGCTTGAGATACAAGGAACAACTTTGATGTTGGCCAAAAGTTCATTTGAAACCTTTATCATGAATAAAAATGGCCTTGAAGATGGTTGTCTCAAACATAAAACTTTCCAAAAATGGAAGGTTTCTAAAACCCTAAATCCCAAAATGGCAACTTTCGACAACCTTTGATTTTTTATGATTCCCTTGAATTTTCTTGATCAAATTCCATCCATTGGTCATATTGAAATTAAGGATCATGATCTTGACCTCTAAAAGTTAGGAGTTGACTTTTTTCACTGCACATTTGACTTTTCTCCAAACCTCTTGATTTTCAATCAACTGATCAATTGAAGCTCCTCTGATTAAAATTGATGGTCCAACTCTCATCCTCGAACACCTTAGGACATATGGAGGGCCGTGGAAACAAGTTTTCTTCAAGAAACAAATTTTATCCTTGTTGCACCCTAATTTTTGACCTTAACATCCCATTTCTTTGTGTTTATTTCTTGCTTATTTTATTTCACTTTTGTGTGCATTTATTACGACTAACCAGACTATGCAGGTGCAATAGTTTCGAGCGCAGATCTCTCTTTCTCCCCTTCAAAGGTACCGAGATGTCGAAGACAAGGTTTTACTCAGATGGAGAGGTCGAGCTTGGGTTCTTACTGAGATGGCAAGGTTGTGTTTTAAAGATTCCACAAAGCTCGGCTCATGCAAAGGGATTATCATAGTTTAAAGGCTTGTTTGGGATTTCGCTAATGGTTCATCAGTCCCAACGACATCAAGTGTTTGGAACATTTAGTTTGGGCCAAGATTTAAATTGAAGTTTTACGGGAATTTCCGTGAACTCGAATGACAGATGGATTATTCAAAGCTCATCAATATTTACCACTTTCATACCTAAATGTTCTCTCCATTCAAGTTCAAGTTCGGGTTATCATTTCAAGATTTGAATTTCACCATGAGAAATGCATTTCATTGTGAGGAAATGAATTCTAAAGCTTGAGTAAACCAATCGCCAGAGGAGATTCATGATTTTGTTGAAAGAGAGAGGCATATGACCCTTTAGATCAGTGGGACTACTATTGTCATTTGGGCTATATAAGTTTATACCTTGATAATTGATGCACATTGATTATTTTAGGTTGTAACATCTTGAACTACGTCTTTTATTTATTAAAACAAAATGCAAATATTTTGAATCATGGTAGAGGATGACGGTTGAAGGGTGTACGGTTTTAGCTGGGATTAATGGTTATTTTCTTTTCTCGGCCAATTTACTTCAAAAAGGATAGTATCTAATGGTACCTAGATCTCTGCATATCCACATTTGCCATTAATTCTCAGAGAAATTCACAGCAAGAGGGAAAGCCAAATACAGTTATATATTGGACAATACACAAGGCAGTGAAGAAAAACTGATAAAGCTCACAATCCAATCACCAATACTGAGCAACATATTTATTTTCATTATAAATATTGAGTCAAAGAGTTATTCACATGTAATAAACTTCACGATCAAAACTCTATCCTCCATTCACATCAGAAACTCCGCGCTTCGTCTTCTTTGCGTCGCCACTGTATTCCGTCCCAATTATCTCAACGACACCTTAATAAATACCATACTGTTTCCAATCCAGCTTAGTTTATTGAATCCTTCTGCGAAGTCCTGAGATGATTCGGTTGGGAACGACCTACATTCAAGAAATCAAGAGATTCTTTAAGACAAAATCACAGCGACAACATGATTCAATCATCAACACACACAATTCACGCCAGCACCTGCAGAACACATCAGAGCGCCATAAGAATTAACTCGTAGTTTTGAGAAAACTAAGAAAAGGAGGGAATCACTTCCAAAACTCCTCAACGGAATAATATTTTAGAAATAAGGAATATGGTCCAGTTACCGGTAATATATCTATTGGTCAAGCTGCAGGCATGGATTGCACCCTATCCAGGAATCTCTGACTCGTACTCACAGTCCACAATGCGGGATTCGAACACCTAAATTGGTTATGCCCATGTATGCCTTATTGCGGTCAAGAGCGAACAGGAGAATGTCTTGCCGTGAATTCATGCTGGTGCACATACTTGAAGCATTCCGTGGTTTGCCAAAGCTGGTAACATACTGGCGCTTCTTCACTGAGCCCTCAAGGTGGCCAGTCTGTTCGCCCATCAACCGGGTAACCCTGTTTCGTAAATGATAAATGTGTAGACAGTATTAGTAAATGTGTAGCCAAATGTTAATAATTGGAAGACAAAAGCTAATCAGCCAACAATACAATTACAAGGAGTTCAATTCAACCTATACACAAATTTTGAGTTCATGAGGACTTATAATTGACGCTCTGTCGCATGTACCGGCTCCAACTCTGTCTTGCCCAATTCCCGCTCAGTTTCGACCTGCATAGCATTGGTAACATCATATTAGTAGAAGTTCATGGATAATTGTTCGGTGCAGCATGCAAAGCAATTTGTCTAATACACCCATAACTGTGGTATTGGCCTACATTATTCCCGAAGTGATGTTCTCAAAACAACTCAAAGGAAACGCAGTATTTGAGGTTTAAAAGGAGGAGTATCAGTTCCAAGAGGTCTTACTAGTTACTAGTGCATAGCAGCCAAGAATGTCGAAGTAAAGCGACATTTGTTAAAAAAACCTCATTGTTGTGTTGAAGTTCATACCAGCACGACTTCTCAGAATGCCGGTTAGGCTGCTGTCAACAACCTGCAAACTAAACCATACAGGACCAGTTCAAAACGCAAAAATTAAGTCCTTAGTTTGACGGGAAATCTGACATCCCATGCGATATGCTTGTGGTAGAAACAGTCCATAAGTCAAGGCACAGAGGTTCTTTCTTAGTGATCCAGCTCCCACAGATACGACTCAAATGTATCTTCACCTAGAGATTAACACAAAGCAGCTGTACAAATCGCACGGTAACAGAATGAGGAAATATAGATAATCAGCATGATATTACAAGCAAAATTACCTCGGAATGGCACTTTAGCCGTCACCATGATGCCGCTTATGTTTCATACAGTACTCAACATAGCATCCTGGGACATTGGCATGAAGAAATCTGCAAGATTGTATACTGATCCTTCCATTGTATCGTCTAATTCTATCAAGTTCCTTGAACAACTTCCTCGAACAACTTCCTTAAACAAGAATATGCTGTCTTTACTGAAGGAAAATCCTCACAGTCTCCCCAATCAAATTGACAGATTACTTTTGAAGACAATACACGAGATTTCCCAAATGGAGCTTTACTCAAATCGTTGATTTCGGAATCTGAATCTGATTATCCCGCTGAACTAATGGGAACAGAAGCTAATAACTCAAGTCCAGACCCGTTTTAATTGTAAAGCAAAAAGCAGCCTGTGCAGCAAAACATGTCAAATGAGCATGCACAATCTCAGGGTGCACCGAAATCTGACCTTGAACTCATGGTGGATGTCTACAGCATTTACATCGGTGGATGATCCGCACACGCAGTCTTCCCCTGGTATTCCATGAGGCACATATGAATGTGGAAATGTGATAGACGATACCTCTTTGAACTTTTCCCTATCTCAGGACCAGTTGATTAGCACACATGATTTTTCACCTAAATGGGGTTGTGCTGGATCAGAAATTCAGCTCTACTGAAATATTGCTTCATTTGCAACTGGAAGATAATGAAGAGCCAACAGGAGAAATGGATATATCGAAATACATGTTGAAGATATTTCACAGGCAGGCTAAGGAAAAGTTGTTCTCATGGCTTCTTCACAAGGTAACTGAACTGGTAAAGGACCTCATGCGATTGACAAAGATGGGAAAAATCGCTTTTCAAACACGATCAAACAGAATAAGCTGGATATGGCAGGTTCATCAATCACTGATCCACAACAAAAGAACAACAATTAGACAGTAATTAAAACCTTCTGAATTAACATTAACAAAACCATAATTTCATTCCAAAACGAGACTAGACATGTCTATACGAAGAAGGAAAGAAACTTCATCAGATTTTTCAGTCATTATTTTCGCTCATACAAGTTTGGAAGGAAATCATGAATTCGTTAGACTCATTTAATCAGCAATCAAGGATCTACAACTATAAAAGGAGGGCATACACAATACATACACACACAGTTCGCAGAAACTCCCCCCATAAAATCCCAAATCCAGCGGAAAACCTAAATCAAAAAAAAAGAAAAGAACTTATCTTCGAAGGTTGCCGTCCTCATCAAATCGTCGCGTCTTCACCACAAACCATCCGTTGAATCCATTGTAAATCACCACCAGAGAAACCAAAGCAATACCTTCCTCTTGCGCCATCGCTATTTCGAACCCCCTTCCGTCCAAGAATTTGCGGTAATCTTTTCGTTTTTGTCAAATTATTTGAAGTTTTTAATCTATTTGTTGTGGTTTCAGGTTAGAGGAAAATAAAGGAGAAGAATGGTGGAGGAAGATAGAGTAGAAAACAAGAACGGAAAAGAGAGAAGCGATAGGAGAAGATGAGAGAAGGGAGGAGTGAATCGCGACAAAGGGGGGAACGACGTGGAGAAGGGGAGAGAATTTGGGGGCTAGGGTTTTTCTCTGTGTTTATTTTCTTCGATGTTGTAATCTGATAATCACACACAACACACACTAATCACTCACCTAAACACCTACACCATCCACACACAATCTCCTTAAAAATTCGTTAAACACATTAATCACCCTAATCAATCTGTTTTCTTATTATAACTATAACTTTTCAAAATAAACTAACAACCTTTTTTAATCATAATCATTTAACTAATCCACCTTTTTATTAATTATTTATTAATAATTTATTTCACCTTTTATTTAATATTCCCAATTAATCAACCATTTTATAACTTCTCTTTTATTAAAAAATAATTCGGTAAAAGTCTAAAAAAAATATATAACTTATTTTATATTAATCTTTAATAATATTACTTTTTATTAAAGAATTTCTAGTTAGTTCGTTTTTCGATAATAGGCTCCCTTCATTTAATAAAACTTATTTAATAGTTTAATGATTTTCAAAGTAATAAAATCTCTTTTCCTCAACTCTAATAAAAAAATAATAACCTTTTTTACAATTTATTTACTAAAAACAACACTATTTTATACTAAAATTGAACCATTTCTAATCTAAATTAATATACAAATAAAAATCACTTATTTAATATATTAAGACTTTTTATTAAAGAAAAACCTAAAATCTACCTAATCTATAACTTTATCTCATTTCACTAAATCAATTACAATCCCACTAAGTTATAATCCAACTAAATTAATATAACTCCTTTAAAATCAACCTCCTCATAAATCAACTCAAATCAATTCGGTTAATGAATCAATATCGTAAACACAATCTAAATCGTGCACACCCACTTCACGACACTTGCACCTACACCTTAGCGCTTTCATGCGTTTGTATGGCTTTATTTCCACAATTTATTTTACAAGCAGTTTACATTATCATATTTACATTTTCGCATCGCATTCCGTCCAAAGGAAAACCCTACACATGAGTCAACACTTGTGTGTAGTGCACATCATTTGCATCATAATCCCTTTGATCCTTGATCCCATTCAAGTTGATCTCTTAAGTTTAGGACCTACCCCATAGGAAGGACCTTTATCTTTACAACATAGGAAAACAATTCAACAATACAACAAATATTCAAACACATTAGAGGATAGGTGTTAATCATCTTAAGTGAGATAGAATCTCCACCCCACAACAATACAATCAACATGTAGGGACTTTGCCTTAAGAGAGATAAAAGGCGTACTCGTCAAACAACCCGAGTACTTAAGCCATTTTCTTAGGACGATGCAAAGACTATTTTCCTACAATTTGTGGCGGTTAAATATCCCTTAAAATGAAGACACATCTCTTGTCCTAAAATCAATCAAACAACTACCCTAAACCCGTAGGAACTTTGACCACAGTCAAAGAACTCCTCAAACCCTTTAGGGGAACTACAAATACTCTGATTCCACTCCCGTAAGGATATGTAGGCATAAGATGCGATATCTTATCGAGTATACTTAGAAATAAACCCCTAGGTCCTTTCAACCTTTAAGCAGATAAACACTTAGCAATAAACAAACATAAAACAAGAGGTTCCTGTAGAGTACTACAGAAACTTAGGATGCTAGTACCTTCCCTAAGTTTAACCGACCCCCGAACCTAAACTCTCTAATCTTGCATTCGCATTTCATTATGGGAATTTCGATATTTATCCCTTCCTTTGGACAAATCAAAGATCGGTTGCAAATGAATAACGATTCAAACTAATCAATAGTTTGGTATCCAAATTTCACCGCGACAGAAATGGCGACTTCACTGGGGACCCTTAGTGGGTTTCCCTAACTTGTTTATTTTTACTTGTTTATTGTTATATTTGATTATCTGCTTATTTGTATAATTGTTTATCTATTTACTTTTGGGTTATCATCTTTGAGTGGTGAGACAAAGTCCTACACCCGGACTTGAGAGAAATTAAGATAGGATGGTGATATATTCGACGAGGCTTATAGGGAGTTGAGTCCCGACTAAGTTAAATCGAGAATTCCGCTCAATTGAGGCCCTCTCGAAATAGTACTGTTGAACGAGTAATCGTGAAGACACTTGCTATTTTCGACCTTGGAGCCTATGATATTGAGGACCGTAGTTACCTTAACCCAACTTTGGCCTTTATTAGGACGTAGTGCGGGACTATGAGGGAGTACTCCCAAAATAATGCTACGCGAAGCTACACTCAAAGGAAGTTCTCTTGAGAATATTATTAATCCTCGAGTTAGTTGAGAAATTGATAATATCCGAAAGATGGGCTGATGATTTTGAGTCCTCTTAGAACCTTGTTCTGCAGGTACAAACAACCTTTAGTCCACAACCTTTTGGGAATGGGTATACCCTTTGCTCCATGCTCGTTGCAAACCTAGGACCTTTGTTTGTTTACGTGTCCTTATATGCTTACTTGTGTTTGTTGCACTCATATAGCATCATATTGCATTGGTTTCATGGAACCCCGAGTTTATTTATAAACATTATAGAACCGATGGGGATTATAAAAAATATCTTTTGAGATATTCTTCTAAGAGTCCTAACTTGGATGACCTAAGGAAGTAGGAGCTCAGGTTGAAGAGAACTCGAAAGACAAATATAAGAGGCTTTCCTTCATTAAGGATCAAATTAGGTTTCAAAAAGCTATCATCAACATTGAAGATCTAAGTAAGAGCTTCCTTCTGTATTTTCCAAAAAAGGATAGAGGATTTATTTTCCTCTATCACATTACTCCTTAAAAGATGATTATGGACCGCTTATTTTCAAGAAGATCCAAGTGGAGGAACAAACCAACAAGCACGATGAAGGACTTCCTTAGGGCTTTATCCAGCTTTTATTTAGCTATTATGTTGGGACTCTTATGAGAATACTTACTTGTAATCCAATAAAAATAAATTTTCTTTGGATACTCCGTGACGTTTATAAATACTTGAGTTCCATGAAACATTTCGTTTTGCATTCTCGCATTTTTGCATTTCGCATTTTGCATCAGCATAGCATTCTTTTCATTCTAGGAGGTTTCACTCTTGCTTCATCTTCACAGACAATCTGAGTCACCGATATAACACTCGAGCCAGTCAACGTCAAAAGATGGATCAATTGGAACAAGAGAATAGAGTACTCCGTGATGAAGTTGCAACTCTGAAAGAGAGTTTGGAAAGGTTGAATGGTATAGTTGAAGCTCTGTCTAACCAGTCTGCACTCAACAATCAAGAAGTTCAAGGAACCGTTATCTCTGAAGTAGTATCAACACCGATCCCAGTGGTGTCTACTGTTGCTGAAGTAACCTATAGCATGCCGCCAGGTTTCCCATGGGGGATGCCTCCTTATTTCACTCCGGCCGGTTATCGTCCACCTGTTCTCGAGGTTCCTGTCACAACCACCGTTCAAGCTATTCCTGCAATCACTGCTGTCATGACTACCGCACCTCCGTGTGTGAATATTACTCCACGTATCCTAGACGAACCAATTTTCCACAGGGTACCGACCGAAACTGTGGGTTTAGAAGAGAGGATAGACGGGTTTCAAGACCAATTTTCTGAAATGCAAAAGGAATTGAAAGCTCTTCGTGGAAAGGATTTGTTTGGGAAGAGTGCTTCTGATTTATGCTTAGTTCCTAATGTCAAGGTTCCACCGAAGTTTAAGGTCCCTGATTTTGAGAAGTACAAAGGAAATACTTGTCCTCAAAGTCATCTTATCATATATGCAAGAAAGATGTCTACACAAACTAACAACGATCAGCTGCTCATTCATTACTTTCAAGACAGTCTGACAGGTGTTATGCTCAAGTGGTATATGGGTTTACATAGTATGAAGATTCGAACTTTCAATGATTTGGGTGGAGCCTTCATCAAACAGTATAAGTACAATATGGACATGGCTCCCGACCGTGATCAATTGAGGGCCATGGCTTAGAAAGGCAAAGAGAATTTCAAGGAATATGCTCAACGTTGGCGCGAGTTAGCTGCGCAAGTCATACCGCCATTGGAAGAAAAGGAGATGACCAAGATTTTTCTGAAGACTCTAGGTCCGTTCTTTTATAAGAAAATGGTAGCAAGTGCATCCAGTGACTTCACTGAAATGGTCAATATGAGAATGCGTTTAGAAGAAGGTGTTCATGAAGGAAGACTAGTCAAGGAAGGAAGTGCTTCCAATAATGCTAAGAAGTATGGGAATGGTTTTGTAAAGAAGGGAGAACACGAAGTAAGTTTTGTGCAACAAGGACGATCCAAGAGAGGGTATCCGCAGCCGCAACATCAACAAAATTAGAGTCGTGTGGACAGAAAACTGGATTTCGATCCCATCCCGATGATATATGCTGACTTGTTCCCCGCTTTAATTAAAAAAGGTCACATCCATACGAGAGCTCCACCTAAGATACCCAAGAAGCTTCCATACTGGTACAAAGCTGACAAATTTTGCCTATACCATCAAGGTGCTCCAGGCCACGGTACTGAGAGTTGTTACGGTATGAAGGCAGATGTTCAAAGGTTGGTTAAGTGCGGAATCTTATCCTTTGAGGGTTCCAATCCTATTGTGCAAGATAATCCTTTACCTCAGCATGGTTCATCCTCCGCGAACATGATCCAAGGTTATTTGGGAAGCTCATATCAATATAGTGCCTGAAGGTGAATCTGAAGGCGACGTATCAGACGTTTCTGCAAACCTCTCTGTCCCATACGAAGGCTTAATAAAATCCAAGAGAAGGACTTATCTAGCATTTTCACTTTGTTCGATTTGTGTGTATTTCATAAAAGCATGTTTGGCTTGTAGGAAAGGTTTATTTTGAATAATTAATGCAATAAAATGTTTGTCTTGGAGAAATCCATTCGTTTTCACTCAAATTGTTTTTCAAAATAATTTATAATGCCAACTTTACCCGATCTTTTGCTCTGAAAGAGAATTAGGAGGAGGAGGATGAAGTAAAACACATGATCTCTTGTTGTATGCTTCAAATAAAAACCCTACTGATGATGTAAGGCGTTATTTCAACCATCTAAACACCAAAATAGCTAACCTTTTCTTTTCAAGCCTTGAGAAAAGATTTGTCTTTTCTCCCAAACCAAAACCTCGTTTTTAGCCTGGGGCAGGGTGATATCAAAAATGATGAACATCTTTCAAAATTTGGGTGGGCGCAAGTATACTAACCCTTTATTCCTCCATTCTATAAGTCATAAACTAAGCCTACATATGACCCTCAAAGTCCTAATTGAAGTAAGGTTTAGTTCGAAAGCATACCCAATGAGATATTGTTTCCTGACTCCTTGAGCTATGCTCAAAATAATCGGCTTTATATATAATTTTTAATTTACATCCTAACTAGTGGTTTTGATCACAAGTTATTGTGATATCTCTTTTCAAAACTTCAAGACAAACGCATGTAGCATTACCCTTTTCAAAGTTAACATTTCTGACTTGCTAAATGCGCTTGACATCTTAGAAAGATTATATACGGACGTTGATGGACTTGAAGACTTTGCCAACCTGAGGCAGGTTATTTTCCAAGTGGTTATTCTGTACAAATTTGACTTCCCATAAAAAGCACAAATTGGAAGACTCAGTTATATCATCAATCAGGGGCAGTTACGTCGAGCTTCTGCGAATCTCTACAAGAGTTTGAAGTCAGTGGGGCATCTAGATGCCATAATCATCTCGAGATGACCCTTTCTCATGAACCATGTGACTTGGGGCATTTGAGAGTCAAAAAACCCCAGTTGGTGACCTAAGAACTCCTAGTGGGCCGTTTAGCTCCACCTCTCTAGCAAAGCAGATGTTTATTTCATCCCCACGAAGCTCAACTCTGACATATTTAACAACTTTGGTTTTCCTAAAGCAAGCGTACATTCTCCAGGCCATGTTGACCTGTGAAGATTTGGTTTGAGTGCCCTTCGCCGAGATGTTTATTCCATCTCTGTCTGTTTTGTCAGCATCAGCATACGCATAGCATATAGATAGATAGCATGGCATATGCATTTTTTGCATCCTTTTGTTGTTTGTTTTGTCGCTTTGGTCGTGTTTATCCCCAAGTGGTTGGGCGCGTCTTTTCCTTCAAAGTAGAGTTGTCAGCCTTAGGCAGAAAGAGCACGATACTTCCATTTCCCCATGAAGTTTGATCCTCATGGAAGACAGTTATTCTAGTACATTCTCATTTGAGTTCATACCTCATTGGTAGGGTCTTGTTTAACAGTTTCTCTTCAGTTATTCCCTGAATTGAACTTCGGTCCTTGGCAATCACATTGTGGACGTCTCCAACCTTTGAACAAGGATTAAATGTGCATTTATTTTGCACTTGGCTCCCCAGGAAGAGTTTTTATGAAGACAACTATTGAAGACAAATATTTCTCCAGCAAATATTATCAGAATTCCTCAACGGTTTGCATCCAGATTGCAAGCAATCTCTTTATTTGAGCAACTCGTTTTGACCAGGATTCCCTTTAAAACGACAAATGGCAGTCTCTTCAGGACAGTTTATCCATCACCAGTGGATTTATCAAGATTATCAATTTGTCAAATGGCATCCCTTCGAGAAGCTTGCCAAAGACATTACAAGACACCTCTCTTTATTTTGAGAGTTCACAGAACATTTTACAACTACAACAAGAAATACTCTCCAGGAATGATTTCCCCAATGAGTTCATCACAAGAATAATTCTATCAAACGACATATCTTCTTAAGATCCCTGTTGGAGCTTTACAATCTCCAGCACATCCTTTTGGGTCAGACACCTTCTCTTATGCTGCCATACGTTTGGTAGTAAGTGATCTTTCCTGCTTTGGGTTATTACTTTTGCTTAGGTTATCATACATTTGATAATAGGTAATATACCATCCCTTTTGGTCAGATACCTTTGCTTAGGCTGCCAAAATTGGTTGTAGGTCATCTTTCCTTTGTGTTTACTATCATATGTTTGATAGTAGGTAATACACAATCGTTCTTTTGGTCAGATACCTTTGCTTAGGCTGCCAAAATTGATAGTAGGTCATCTTTCCTTTGTGTTTATTGATCGTGACTTTCTATGTCTAATACAACCTAACTGCAAGTGCACAGTCTATCGCGTAGTAATAATAGATATCGATCCCACAGGGACTCGTAATCAAACTAGTGTTCTCGGGAGTTACTATGTTTAGCTAGGTAGAATATGTTTAAGGGAATAAGATTGTCACTAAAAGGGAACTAAGAATGCTACTTAGATTATAAATGATTGAATCGATATGCAGTAATTGTGTTCTTCGGGGATTTGACAAGTTACCGATGTATGAAATAATTTTCAAAGTTTATTTAAGTAGAAAATGGTGATTTGAAGACTCTCGCCTCACGATGGTTATTGACGCTAATCATAATTCTAAGGGCCAAACGTACACTTTCGTATCCCATTCGGGGTTTAAATTATTTTTTAGAAATCTCTAAGTTCTAATTCATTTTAAAGTGCTTTCGCTGTTATTAAAATGAATGACCAGTGTTTACTATCTGACCTTACCGCAGCTTTCGCTTGTTGGTTCGTATCTTAATTAATTTCCCACTTTCGTGGCAAAACTACTTTTAAATAAGTTCTCGCTTTCGCGACGAAGTTTATTCAGTAAATTGATTTTAAACACTCAGACCATAAATTACTTTTGAAAAGACAATTTTCAACCAGTTATTATCAAATCCCTTTCGAATTATTACTACATATCGACTACTTAAGTTTAGCTAGACATGGATTTGGGAAAGATAAAACATAAATAAAAACAATAAATAATAATTTGCATTATAATAAAACTGGAATTACGATTGAAATGAGAAACCTGTAAATATTCCAATTGGCCTTTGGGCAGATCCTCCACAGATGTTGGCAGGATTCTGGTCTTTATGTCAATTCGATCGTACAATGGAAGTAGAAATTACAGAAGAATGAAATGGAATGCAGAAAAATAAAGGAGAAACAAATAAGAATATTAAACTGGAAAGTATGCTCTGGAAATAAATTTGGCAGCACTTCGTTGTATGAATGCGGCTCCCTTCTGAGGTCCCCTTCTTCCCCCTTTTATAGAAATGGAATTCTAACGGTTATAACTTGAAGAGGGTGGACTTTGAGGCAGAATAATCAGGGAGTAGTGGTCCACTATTTGGGACTTGGAACTGCTTCTTTAACGTGCAATTGAAGTGGGGCGTTTTTGCCTGCATGACGGTCGTCACAAGGTGTGACGATCGTCACCTGTGTGATGGTCGTCATGGAGCTGTGACGGTCGTCACATCAGCAAAAACAGCCTTCTGCGCTTTTCATGATGTTTTCACTCTTTTTTCGTCCATATTTCATCTGAGATTGCTTCTTTTCTTCATGTTGCCTTGTTTAGACGTGATCGTTGAATACCTGCAAAACATCAGACAAATAACACGGAAATAACCCGAAATCGGATCGAAAACGGTTAAACTTTAGTTGAATTATGCATCAAAATATATATACGATTTCGTGTTATCAAACTCCCCTAAGCTTGAATCTTTGCTTGTCCTCAAGTAAAACATGAAAAGGTCGGCAAGCACGAGGCAGCTTCTTCGTTCGCAAAGTTGGGAAAAACCGGGATTCTTGGTAAGAACAAAACGAGCACCATGACGACACTGGACTACAAGTCTTCGGAGGTCTCCTTTTTATGCAAATCGGTCCCAGTCATGCTACTGTAGCTTGGTGTCAAGGTTCTCGCGGCAAGTTCACCCTGTTTGTTCTAGCGCAATCACATTAAGCCCGTTGTCCGTACACTTTCATGGCAAGTCGACCTGTTAGTGAATATGATCTCATTTCTGTTTTTGATCTTCTTCATTGATCATAAGCTTATGTCATTGATTTTTCAATGAGTTTTCGTGCCGTTGGGCTAAATGCTCGGGTGAGGAGCACCTAACTTAGAAGGAAATGTGTCTTATGTTTTTGGGCTATCTAGCTTTCTTTTCATGATTTTTTCATCTTTTTGGAGATCATACACTTATTTGCATCGGTCGCTCGCTTAGAAGTGCTTTAGGATGGTGCTGACTGCTAGTATAAACTACTTGGGGCTGAGTTTGCGTAGACACTTGAGACTTTGGTACACGTAAGTAGTGAAACCGACTCGCATAAACCGGAGATCTAAGGTGTCAGGACGGTACTGGTTTTGTTAGAACTGTCGTTTCCTCGGAGTTTCAAAACTTGGTTCGAACTCGGGTGCATTCTCGTGATGCTTTTGCTTTTGAGGAACGAACGAAAATTTTTGTTTACGTTGAATAATGTGGGGATGTTTGCGTAACGGAAAAAGGATATATAAACGAGCTTTATTTGCTAAAAATAGAAAGTGTTTATGTAAAAATTACGAAATTCAAAGTACAGTGGAATGGAAATAAAGGCTCCGCTCCCACACTATCTTAATCAGTGTCCCCACTGATTTTTGAAGCATGCGAGAGGGAGATACAACTGGAATGAAAGTACAAATAAACTGGAAATATAGTAAACAAATAAGGAAAAATGGAAAACTAATCACGTCCGCTGCCTCGGTCACGTCCACGGTGGCGTCCTCTGGCTCTGGCAAGGGCTACTCTGTCCTCATAACTCATAGCTCCTATGTGGTAGACGGTGTCCCGGAGTCCTTCGACCTGCAAATTCAGATTCGCCAGGTTCTCAGTAATGGTAGCTTGGCAGGTTTGAAGCTGTTGCATTTGGGTCCGGTGCCAAGCTTCGAACTGGTCTGCTCGCTGATTTTGCTGCTGCAGCATAGCGAGTATCTGGGCCTGCTAGTCGAGAGAGCGGAGGAGGTCCTCTTCTGTGTAGTCGGGCACTGGATGATGGCGGCGGCGGCGAGAGGATGTACCTTCGGAAGGAAGAGGCTGCGATGCCTCTGGCTGCTCGGACCTGTCCAACTCAGTTTGGATTTCATCGTCAGAACCATGGGTGTGGTCCTGAGTAGGAACAGCGGCAGCAGGAGGGGCAGTGAGGAAGGATGATGCTTCAAATGATCTTGCCACGCACTACGGGATGGTACTTGCCGTCAGCTCTAGAGCGGATAAGGTGAGAGGCTCTGCAGTGGTCGGTGTCAAGGAACACTGAGGGGATGGAATGGAGGTGCTGGAGGCGGTCGCCTAGGTTCAGCCCAAGTGCAATGGCAGTGACAATCCCGCCAAAGTAAAATGGCTTCGAGCCACGGTTTCAGTTGGCCTGAATGTGAGCCAGCAGGAATGGAGCGGCGTTGATAGGCTCGTTGTTGAAGACGCAATGGAGGAAGAAGAGCTCTTTCGAGTTCACCTTATGGTTGCTGTCTCTGGCGAAGATTGTGTTGCTCAATGCTCTGTGAAAGTACCGGATGGTTGGGTTATGGATATGTGTGGCGTGCAGAGAGTCCCAACCATCGGCATTGATGCCGGTCAACTGGTACCACAGCGCGAAAGCTTTGTGCTGGAACTGATCGGTGAGGCGGCGGTGAGCATTGCCGCCTCGAGGGAGTTGTAAGATTGTGGCGATCTGGTTCTGGTTCACCTGGTAGTTTGTGCCGAACATCCGGAAGCATGCGGCACCTGAGTGTTGGCTAAGGTCACCGCTGGATGTGACGTAGGTAAACAAACTCAAGAACTCGAGAGTGAGTTGTTCGTATGTTGGCAGTGGATTGGTGCAGAGATTCCAGATGCCTGCTCTTTGAAGCATCCAAGTTACGCCTTCAAGGAGTCCGAGCTCCGTAAGCGATGGAATGTGTGGATAATGAGTCGGCTGGAGCGACCTTTGATGGAATGCGATGTAGTTTACTCGCTATCTTTCGCCTAAGTCACCTTCGCTGAAGACAATGTTACTGATATCCGGGGTTTCTGCATTTCTCGCCATTGTTGGAAGATTGAGAGGGTTCTGAAGATTGGGGTTTTTCTGCAAAGTGGGAAGAATTGACAGAAGTGTGGTTGGAAGTTGAGATTGGAGTTGAAATATATGGTGCAATGTGGGGAGAACGAAAATTTGTAGTGGGGTAGGAGTTCTGATGATTGGAAGTTGAAGTGAGGGTAGTGGGAGAGAAAACGCAACCCTGTTATATCAGATAGCAGTTTTGGGTTCGTGACGGTCGTCACCCACGTGACGCTCGTCAGGGTCCTGTGACGGTCGTCACAGCAGCAAAATCTGCAGAACGCAGAATTTTGCTCTGAGGGCGTTCTTGCAGTGACTTTTAGGCCTAGTATTGATATGGCAATGTGTTATAGCAGCCAACAAACAAAGAGTAACATAAAAACAGAATAATTGAATAAAGACTATAATTGAAATAACATGAAATTGAAATGATTGTATGTAGTACATAAAGAAATTAACAATGCGAAAAATCCAAATGATTAAACGAAACTAAACTAAACTAAATTGAATCTACTGCTAAAACTAGTATCTAGTCTTTTCGTGCCTTCAACTCATCGAATTTCCGTGCGTAGTAGTCGAGCTGGTCACAGACTAAGTCCATGAAGACTACCAGTTCGCTGTGTATGCCTGTGATGTCATCTTTTACAGTAGTCAGAGTTGCATCCACGTTGTCCAATCGGAGTAGAACAGTATCCATTTTGTCGGTGGTCTCCTCAGGGATAGGCTCAGGATAGGTGTTGTAGTGCGGAGGAGTCATAAGGTCTACTTCAGCTTCGGATACAGCATCCTCATAGTACATATAGTCGTGTGCCTCAGAGATGTGGTCACTGTCATACATATAGTTCTGTGGTGTTGACTGAGGTGAAGGAGGTCCCATAGGCTCATCCAATTCGTAAAGCCAGTTGTCCTTGTTGTGGATAATTGTCATCTGATGATCAGGCAGTGTGAATAGTTGTACTGGTTTTTTGTTAATGAGGTATTCATACGGTCCAGGTCCCATAGTTCCTAAAATGCGTCTGTTAAAGCAGAATTGTATATTCATGGGTCGGATGGTGCCAAAACGAGTGCTTGCATTTAAGTGGAATCTAAGGCCAAGCTCGTGGGCAATCATTGTCACGAGGCCTCCTATAAGAATAGGTGTCTGTGGTTCCTGCGTGAGGCGTTTGAAAGATCTCATCATGAAAGGCACTGCATTTACTGTACGTCCCTGAGAAGCACAGAACATGATGAATAACTCCTCTTTAGATACTGTAGTAATATTTTCTTCTTTCCCAAACAGGGTGTGAGCTAGTATCTTATGGAAGTATCTGAAAGCTGGGTTATGAATATCATCATTATATATTTTGTCTGGTTCAGGGTGATAGTCGCCTGTGATTCTACTCCAGAATTGGTCGAGTTGAAAATCAATATCGTCATCTTCTGCACTGATGAACACATGCGGTCCGCTAGGAAATCCTAGGAGGTTAGCTAGTGACATCCGGCTATGGGTTTGGTCCATTCCAAACATTCGGAAGGTAATCAGCTCTGTGTTGGATCCAAAACCATAGTTGGGTATGTATCTGAAAGAACTAAGGAATTCATAGGTAAGATCCTTATAGGTAGCAAAACGTGTTTTCAAAGCAGTGTTCTCCCAACCCAGTTGATTGAACAGGTATTGAATGATATCCGTGATTCCTAGTTTATCCATGGTAGACTTATCATAATACAGCGTTAAGGCGAATTCTCTTTCAGTTAGTGCTGCAAATCTTGCCTTTTGAGCTAGTCCTCGAAAATGAACCTTTGTGAAGTCGTACTCGGCCATACTCGCAGGTAATTCGGAGAAAACAGAAGGAAAGTTTTGAAGACTTTAAAAATCCTGAAAAGTTTAAAACAGGAGTTTGAAGTCAGGATTTTTAAAAACAAAAAGCGGTAGAAACAAAAGACAAAAGAGAAAAATAAAATAAAAATAAAAATATGAAAACAAACGAAAGTAGAAAGTAGTAGTAATTATAATTTTAGAATTTTTGTTGGATTTTCAAAGAAAAATTTTAAAGAAAAATCGAAATACAATAACGAGGGAAATTGGGTTGCCTCCCAGTAAGCGCTATTTTTAACGTCTAAAGCCTGACGATAGCTTGGTGACAAGCTATTCGGGTGTTTGAGCTAGAAGCTCAAGCAGTGTTATACTGCAGACTTGAGGGCTGGTTTCGTTCTTATTATAATGTTTTAGACGTTGCCCGTTTACGATAAACGGTGCATTCGTCTTATCGGTAATTTCGACAGCTCCACTCTGAAGTACTTTAGTCACTTCATAGGGTCCAGACCACCTAGATTTTAGTTTACCTGGGAAGAGTTTTAATCTTGAATTAAATAGTAATACGATGTCTCCCACACTGAATTGTTTCCTGACTGGACGTTTATCATACCACTTTTTAGTTCGTTCTTTGTAGATACGGGCATTTTCGTAAGCGTCTAATCGAAGTTCTTCCAATTCATGTAAGTTCAAGATTCGCTTTTCTCCTGCCTCGGTGTAGTTGAAATTGAGTGTCTTAATGGCCCAGAAGGCCTTATGCTCTAATTCTACAGGGAGATGGCAGGATTTACCGTAAACTAATTTGTAGGGTGTAGTACTTATTGGTGTCTTAAAAGCGGTCCTATAAGCCCATAAAGCTTCTTGTAGCTTTGATGACCAATATTTCCTTGAGGTAGCGACAGTCTTTTCCAATATCTGTTTTATTTCTCTGTTCGAGACCTCTACTTGTCCGCTAGTTTGCGGATGATAAGGTGTAGCTACCCGGTGTCGGACTCCGTATTTAGAGAGAATTTTATCGAATATTCGCGATATGAAGTGAGATCCTCCGTCACTAATGACGAGTCTGGGTACACCGAATCTAGGAAAGATCGTGTTTTTGAAGAGTTTGATTACTACTCGTGCGTCATTTTTTGGAGCAGCAATGGCTTCTATCCATTTAGACACGTAGTCTACAGCGACGAGTATGTAGTTATTACCAAAAGAAGGTGGGAATGGTCCCATGAAATCTATTCCCCATATGTCAAAGATTTCTACCTCTAAGATTCCCTTCTGAGGCATTTCATCGCGTCGTGAGATGTTGCCGGTTCGTTGGCATCGATCACATTTTAGCACAGCGATGTGAACGTCTTTCCAGAGGTTAGGCCATAATAAGCCGGCTTGGAGAATCTTAGCGCACGTCTTGGATGTACTGGCATGACCACCATATGGTGCTGAATGGCATTGGGAAATGATATTTTCTATTTCTTCCTCTGGGACACAACGACGGTATATGTTGTCGGCCCCTCTCTTGAAGAGTAGAGGTTCGTCCCAATAATAGTGTTTCAGATCATGGAAAAATTTCTTCTTTTGCTGATAAGTGAGATCCGGTGGAAGCACGCCCGCAACGAGGTAATTAACGATGTCAGCATACCAAGGTAATGTGACTTGGGCATAGACGGCTTCTACGGCTTTTTCGAATTCTGGATCTTCCGAGATTGAGTTGGGTGTGTCACTTTCTAATTTTGCTATCAGACGTTCGTACGGGAAATCGTCATTTATCGGTACTGGTTCGTGTCTGATGCCTTCTATTCGGGATAAGTGATCTGCAAAAACATTCTCGGTTCCTTTCTTATCTTTGATTTCTAAGTCAAACTCTTGTAATAACAGGATCCATCTCAATAGTCTTGGTTTGGCATCCTTTTTGCTTATTAGGTACCTTATGGCAGCGTGGTCTGTGTATATGATAATTTTGCTCCTACTAAGTAAGAACGGAATTTGTCAAGCGCAAATATAACTGCTAGAAGTTCCTTTTCTGTGGTAGCGTAGTTCATTTGGGCAGGATCTAAGGTTCTACTGGCATAGTATATGGCATGGAGTTTCTTGTCCTTCCTTTGTCCTAGAACTGCGCCTACGGCATAATCACTCGCATCGCACATGATTTCGAACGGTAGTCGCCAATCGGGTGGTTGCATAATTGGTGCGGCGATAAGGGCTGATTTTAATGTTTCGAATGCTTTTAAACAGTCGTCGTCGAAGACGAACTCAGCATCTTTCATCAATAGGCCGGTCAAAGGTTTTGTGATTTTTGAAAAATCTTTTATAAATCTTTTGTAGAAACCGGCATGTCCCAGAAAACTCCGTATTTCTCGTACGGATTTTGGAGGTTGGAGATCTTTTATAATCACTATTTTAGCTTTGTCTACCTCAATTCCTTTATCTGATATGACATGTCCTAGAACTATTCCTTGTCGGACCGTAAAATGGCATTTTTCTCAATTTAGGACGAGGTTTACTTTTACACAACGTTCTAATACCATTTCTAAGTTTTGTAGGCATCCTTCGAAACTTTGTCCATATACCGAGAAATCGTCCATAAATACTTCCATGATGTTGTCTATGAAATCTGCAAAGATTGCCATCATGCATCTTTGGAAGGTTGCTGGAGCATTACAGAGTCCGAACGGCATTCGGCGGTAAGCAAAAGTACCATAAGGACAGGTGAATG
Source organism: Lathyrus sativus (assembly GCA_963859935.3). Lineage (NCBI taxonomy): Eukaryota > Viridiplantae > Streptophyta > Magnoliopsida > Fabales > Fabaceae > Lathyrus > Lathyrus sativus. The sequence goes on from OZ012739.1 coordinate 426,171,217, forward strand.
TAGTCTTTTCTTGGTCATCAGGATGAATGGGGATTTGGAAAAATCCTGAGTAACCATCTAGATAGCAGAAATATGAATATTTGGCTAATCTTTCCAACATTTGGTCTATGAAGGGTAACGGGAAATGATCTTTGCGTGTGGCTTTGTTAAGCTTCCTATAATCAATGCACATCCTGCTTCCAGTCACGACTCTTTTTGTTATTGATTCGCCTTTTCGTTTTTAACTACTGTGACTCCTCCTTTCTTCGGTACGACATAAACTGGGCTGACCCATTCACTATCGGAGATCGGATAGATGATTCCTGCATCTAGCAATTTCTTTACTTCATCTCTGACTACAGTGCTCAGGATGAGGTTCAGTCTTCTCTGATGCTCTCGAGAGGTTTTAGAGTCTTCCTCTATTGTAATTCGATGCATACAGATTGAAGGGCTTATACCTTTTAGATCACTTATGTTATAGCCTAACGCGGTGGGGTACTTCTTTAGGACTTCTAATAGCTTTTCAGTTTCTGGTTATCCTAAGTCGGCGTTGACTATCACTGGTATTTTTAGTTCATCGTCTAGAAATTCATATCTAAGGTTTTTGGGTAGTGTTTTAAGTTCTAAAGATGGGTTCTTCGGACCTGGCATGTGGTTTGGAGTCAGTGCTAAGCTTTCGCTTAGGTTGTCGTCTTTATACGGTTTACGCCAATCGTCGTCTTCAGAAATATCGGGTATTTGGATCTTTATTATTTATGAATACGTGGTCTCTTCATTTTCAAGTTCTCTTATGCATTCGTCAATTTCGTCTACTAAATAGCATGTATCGTCTATGGCTGGTGCTTGTAAGAACTTGGTGAGAATGAACTCTATCTTTTCTTCTCCTACTTCGAATGTTAGCCTTCCTTTCTTCACGTCTATAATCGCTCCGGCTGTAGCTAGGAACGGTCTTCCTAGGATAACTGGGGTAACAGTGTCCTCCTTGATGTCCATGATTATGAAGTCGGTTGGAATGTAGAATTGTCCTATGCGTACTGGAACGTTTTCCAGTATTCCGACGGGGTATTTTACTGATCGGTCAGCTAATTGTACGGACATTTTGGTTGGTCTGAGGTCTCCCATATTCAGCTTTTTGCATATAGATAAAGGCATAACACTGATACTGGCTCCTAAATCGCATAGAGCTTTGTCTATTACGAACTTTCCAATGACGCAGGGTATGGAGAAACTACCTGGGTCTTTTAATTTAGGAGGCATGCGATTTTGAATAATGGCGCTACACTCTGCAGTAAGTGTAATTGTTTCGTTATCCTCGATCTTTCTCTTATTCGACAGGATTTCTTTGAGAAATTTAGCGTATGACGGCATTTGAGTTATCGCTTCTGTAAAAGGAATAGTAATATTCAGCTGTTTAAGGAGCTCTACAAATTTCTTAAACTGTCCTGAAGTTTTGGAGTTTATTAATCTTTGCGGATAAGGGATAGGTGGTTTATATGGCGCTGGAGGTGCTTGAGTTTTTTCACTTGCGGTACCCTCCTTCTCGTTGTCTTCCTTCTTCTCTAACTCGGATTCCTTTTCTACCTGTTCAGTTGGTTTTTGTTGCATGACTGAGTTTTCGGTCCTCGGATCGATCGGTTCGTCCAATTCTTTTCCACTTCTTAGTATTACAGCATTTGCTTGGACTTTTGGATTCTGTTCAGGTTGTCCAGGAAATGTGCCAGCGGGTGCGGCAGCAGAGACTTGTTGTTGAGCCACTTGTGATATCTGTGTTTCTAACATTTTGTTGTGGGTGGCTAAAGCGTCTACTTTTCCTGTCAACTGTTTAATTTGCTTGCTAGTGTGTATGTTTTGATTCAGGAATTCTTTGTTTGTTTGAGCTTGAGTAGCTATGAATTTTTCCATCATCAACTCGAGGTTTGATTTCCTAGGTGCAGTCTGAGCAGCAGCTGGTTTCTGATATCCTGGCGGAGCAGTAGGCATTTGCAATGCGTTTTCGCTTTTGTAAGAAAAGTTTGGATGATTTCGCCAACCTGGGTTATAGGTATTTGCGTAAGGATTTCCTTGAGCATAATTTACTTGGTCTGGTGGGATTTCGGCTAGCAATGGGCATTCGGGTGCATTATGAGTGGTGCTTCCGCATAACTCGCAATTTGGAGTTACGGCAGCGACGGTTGCAGTGGGGTTAACGGTCAGACTATCAATCTTCTATGCTAGAGCATCTACTTTAGCGTTGAACTTTTCAAGACTGCTGATCTCGTACATCCCACCTTTCGTTGTGGTTTTCTCTGTTGGAGTGCGTTCACCTCCCCATTGGCAATGGTTTTGTGACATGTTTTCGATTAATTGATAGGCTTCATCGTATGGCTTATCCATAAGTGCACCGCCCGCGGCAACGTCTATTGTCAATCTAGTATTGTATAGAAGCCCATTATAGAAAGTATGGATTGTCACCCAGTCTTCTAGACCATGGTGAGGACATGTTCTCATCATATCTTTGAATCTTTCTCATGCTTCGTAAAGAGATTCAGTATCTTTTTGTCGAAATTCGTTGATTTGAGCTCTAAGCATAGCAGTTTTGCTTGGCGGAAAATATCTCGCTAAGAAGACGTTCTTCAATTGTTCACACGTCGTAACGGAGTTGGATGGTAAGGATTGCAACCATGTCCACGCTCTGTCTCTAAGAAAGAATGGGAAAAGACGAAGTCTTATCGCGTCTGGAGTTACTCCATTTGCTTTCATTGTGTCTGCGTATTGTACAAACTTCGTTAAATGTTCGTTCGGATCCTCAGTTGCATTTCCTGAGAATTGGTTTTGTTGTACATCTGACAGCAATGATAGTTTCAGCTCAAAATCATTTCGGGTAATAACTGGGGCAGCAATGCTACTTCTAGGTTCCATCTGAGAGGGCGTAGCGTATGCCTTCAGCGGTTTTTTTGGAGGTCCTTCAGCCATCGTTGGTTCTTCTTCAGATTAGTGAATGGGAGTGAGAGGTCCGGGAATGTTATGTTTGAGTTGTTTTAGTTGGTACTCAATGATTCGACTTCTTAAATGTAAGAAGCGCTCTAGTTCTGCGACTGAAGGTTTTACGATATCGCCTTGTGGGCGATTACTTGGCATACAATCGACATCACTAGTAAAGGAAAAATGAAAATAATTAACCTAGTTTATACGGCGTAACAGAAGGTTACACTATTGACTAAACGGGTCCCCGACAACGGCGCCAAAAACTTGATCGCGACTTTCTATGTCTAATACAACCTAACTGCAAGTGCACAGTCTATCGCGTAGTAATAATAGATATCGATCCCACAGGGACTCGTAATCAAACTAGTGTTCTCGGGAGTTACTATGTTTAGCTAGGTAGAATATGTTTAAGGGAATAAGATTGTCACTAAAAGGGAACTAAGAATGCTACTTAGATTATAAATGATTGAATCGATATGCAGTAATTGTGTTCTTCAGGGATTTGACAAGTTACCGGTGTATGAAATAATTTTCAAAGTTTATTTAAGAAGAAAATGGTGATTTGAAGACTCTCGCCTCACGATGGTTATTGACGCTAATCATAATTCTAAGGGCCAAACGTACACTTTCGTATCCCATTCGGGGTTTAAATTATTTTTTGGAAATCTCTAAGTTCTAATTCATTTTAAAGTGCTTTCGCTGTTATTAAAATGAATGACCAGTGTTTACTATCTGACCTTACCGCAGCTTTCGCTTGTTGGTTCGTATCTTAATTAATTTCCCACTTTCGTGGAAAAACTACTTTTAAATAAGTTCTCGCTTTCGCGACGGAGTTTATTCAGTAAATTAATTTTAAACACTCAGACCATAAATTACTTTTGAAAAGACAATTTTCAACCAGTTATTATCAAATCCCTTTCGAATTATTACTACATATCGACTACTTAAGTTTAGCTAGACATGGATTTGGGAAAGATAAAACATAAATAAAAACAATAAATAATAATTTGCATTATAATAAAACTGGAATTACGATTGAAATGAGAAACCTGTAAATATTCCAATTGGCCTTTGGGCAGATCCTCCACAGATGTTGGCAGGATTCTGGTCTTTATGCCAATTCGATCGTACAATGGAAGTAGAAATTACAGAAGAATGAAATGGAATGCAGAAAAATAAAGGAGAAACAAATAAGAATATTAAACTGGAAAGTATGCTCTGGAAATAAATTTGGCAGCACTTCGTTGTATGAATGCGGCTCCCTTCTGAGGTCCCCTTCTTCCCCCTTTTATAGAAATGGAATTCTAACGGTTATAACTTGAAGAGGGTGGACTTTGAGGCAGAATAATCAGGGAGTAGTGGTCCACTATTTGGGACTTGGAACTGCTTCTTTAACGTGCAATTGAAGTGGGGCATTTTTGCCTGCATGACGGTCGTCATGGAGCTGTGACGGTCGTCACATCAGCAAAAACAGCCTTTTGTGCTTTTCATGATGTTTTCACTCTTTTTTCGTCCATATTTCATCTGAGATTGCTTCTTTTCTTCATGTTGCCTTGTTTAGACGTGATCGTTGAATACCTGCAAAACGTCCGAGAAATAACACGGAAATAACCCGAAATCGGATCGAAAACGGTTAAACTTTAGTTGAATTATGCATCAAAATATATATACGATTTCGTGTTATCATTTACTATCATATGTTTGATAGTGAGTAATACACAATCTTTCTTTTGGCCATATACCTTTGCTTAGGCTGCCAAAATTGGTTGTAGGTCATCTTTCCTTTGTGTTTACTATCATATGTTTGATAGTAAGTAATACACAATCTTTCTTTTGGTTAGATACCTTTGCTTAGGCTGCCAAAATTGGTAGTAGGTCATCTTTCCTTTGTGTTTACTATCATATGTTTGATAGTAAGTAATACACAATCTTTCTTTTGGTCAGATACCTTTGCTTAGGCTGCCAAAATTGGTAGTAGGTCATCTCTTCTTTGTGTTTACTATCATATGTCTGATAGTAAGTAATATACCATCCTTTTTGGTCAGATACCTTTGCTTATGCTATCATACGTTTGATAGTAGGTAGCACGCGTTTCTTTGCTTCAATCGGATGTCCTTGTTTAGGCCGTCACACGTGGGTAGTAGGCTACCCCTCACTTTCAAGATCTCGTTTTACTGTCCAAGCTATTGTACTCCTGGTGGTATTATCATATCTTATCTTCATTTTGGAGAATCCACAATGCTGATCGTTGCCTCTTCTCATGGCGTCTTGTGTCATCGAGTCCGTTCTTTGGGCGTTGTGTCCAGTTATTCCCCTGTGGCGTCATGCCTCCACAGGACCGTCTGTCTTGCATTCTTCATATCATTGCATATCATCTGCATTCGGTGGCTTTCTTAAGGCCAAAAATTCGCGCAATGTTTGTATTTAAGTCCCTCCTATCTCGTCGAGACAAAGATCTCAATCTCCATATCTCCGGATAGAAGTAACTTAAATAGGGGCATCTATTGCACCCTAACTTTTGACCTTAACATCCCATTTCTTTGTGCTTATTTCTTGCTTATTTTATTTCACTTTTGTGTGCATTTATTACGACTAACCAGACTATGCAGGTGCAATAGTTTCGAGCGCAGATCTCTCTTTCTCCCCTTCAAAGGTACCGAGATGTCGAAGACAAGGTTTTACTCAGATGGAAAGGTCGAGTTTGGGTTCTTACTGAGATGGCAAGGTTGTGTTTTAAAGATTCCGCAAAGCTCGGCTCATGCAAAGGGATTATCATAGTTTAAAGGCTTGTTTGGGATTTCGCTAATGGTTCATCAGTCCCAACGACATCAAGTGTTTGGAAAATTTAGTTTGGGCCAAGATTTAAATTGAAGTTTTATGGGAGTTTCCGTGAACTCGAATGACAGATGGATTATTCAAAGCTCGTCAATATTTACCACTTTCATACCTAAATGTTCTCTCCATTCAAGTTCAAGTTCGGGTTATCATTTCAAGATTTGAATTTCACCATGAGAAATGCATTTCATTGTGAAGAAATGAATTCTAAAGCTTGAGTAAACCAATCGCCAGAGGAGATTCATGATTTTTTTGAAAGAGAGAGGCATATGACCCTTTATATCAGTGGGACTACTATTGTCATTTGAGCTATATAAGTTTATACCTTGATAATTGATGCACATTGATTATTTTAGGTTGTAACATCTTGAACTACGTCTTTTATTTATTAAAACAAAATGCAAATATTTTGAATAATGGTAGAGGATGACGGTTGAAGGGTGTACGATTTTAGCTGGGATTGATGGTTATTTTCTTTTCTCGGCCAATTTACTTCAAAAAGGATAGTATCTAATGGTACCTAGATCTCTGCATATCCACATTTGCCATTAATTCTCAGAGAAATTCACAGCAAGAGGGAAAGCCAAATACAGTTATATATTGGACAATACGCAAGGCAGTGAAGAAAAACTGATAAAGCTCACAATCCAATCACCAATACTGGGCAACATATTTATTTTCATTATAAATATTGAGTCAAAGAGTTATTCACATATAATAAACTTCACAATCAAAACTCCATCCTCCATTCACATCAGAAACTCTGCGCTTCGTCTTCTTCGCGTCGCCACTGTATTCCATCCAAATTATCTCAACGACACCTTAATAAATACCATACGGTTTCCAATCCAGCTTTGTTTATTGAATCCTTCCGCGAAGTACTGAGATGAGTCGGTTGGGAACGACCTACATTCAAGAAATCAAGAGATTCTTTAAGACAAAATCACAGCGACAACATGATTCAATCATCAACACACACAATTCACGCCAGCACCTGCAGAACACATCAGAGCGCCATAAGAATTAACTCATAGTTTTGAGAAAACTAAGAAAAGGAGGGAATCACTTCCAAAACTCCTCAACAGAATAATATTTTAGAAATAAGGAATATGGTTCAGTTACCGGTAATATATCTATTGGTCAAGCTGCAAGCATGGATTGCACCCTATCCAGGAATCTCTGACTCGTACTCACAGTCCACAATGCGGGATTCGAACACCTAACTTAGTTATGCCCATGTATGCCTTATTGCGGTCAAGAGCGAACAGGAGAATGTCTTGCCGTGAATTCATGCTGGTGCACATACTTGAAGCATTCTGTGGTTTGCCAAAGCTGGTAACATACTGGTGCTTCTTCACTGATCCCTCAAGGTGGCCAGTCTGTTCTCCCATCAACCGGGTAACCCTGTTTCGTAAATGATAAATATGTAAACAGTATTAGTAAATGTGTAGCCAAATGTTAATAATTGGAAGACAAAAGCTAATCAACCAACAATACAATTACAAGGAGTTCAATTCAACCTATACACAAATTTTGAGTTCATGAGGACTTATAATTGATGCTCTATCGCATGTACCGCCTCCAACTCTGTCTTGCCCAATTCCCGCTCAGTTTCGACCTACATAGCATTGGTAACATCATATTAGTAGAAGTTCATGGATAATTGTTCAGTGCAGCATGCAAAGCAATTTGTCTAATACACCCATAACCGTGGTATTGGCCTACATTATTCCCGAAGTGATGTTCTCAAAACAACTCAAAGGAAACGCAGTATTTGAGGTTTAAAAGGAGGAGTATCAGTTCCAAGAGGTCTTACCAGTTACTAGTGCATAGCAGCCAAGAATGTCGAAGTAAAGCGACATTTGTTAAAAAACCTCAATGTTGTGTTGAAGTTCATACCAGCACGACTTCTCAGAATGCCGGTTAGGCTGCTGTCAACAACCTGCAAACCAAACCATACAGGACCAGTTCAAAACGCAAAAATTAAGTCCTCAGTTTGACGGGAAATCTGACATCCCACGCGATATGCTTGTGGTAGAAACAGTCCATAAGTCAAGGTGCAGAGGTTCTTTCTTAGTGATCCAGCTCCCACAGATACGACTCGAACGTATCTTCACCTGCAGATTGACACAAAGCAGTTGTACAAATCGCACGGTAACAGAATGAGGAAATATAGATAATCAGCATGATATTACAAGCAAAATTACCTCGGAATGGCACTTTAGCCGTCACCATGATGCCGCTTATGTTTCATACAGTACTCAACATAGCATCCTGGGACACTGGCATGAAGAAATCTGCAAGATTGTATACTAATCCTTCCATTGTATCGTCTAATTCTATCAAGTTCCTTGAACAACTTCCTTAAACAAGAATATGTTGTCTTTACTGAAGGAAAAGCCTCACAGTCTCCCCAATCAAATTGACAGATTACTTTTGAAGACAATACAAGAGATTTCCCAAATGGAGCTTTACTCAAATCGTTGATTTCGGAATCTGAATCTGATTATCCCGCTGAACTAATGGGAACAGAAGCTAATAACTCAAGTCCAGACCCTTTTTAATTGTAAAGCAAAAAGCAGCCTGTGCAGCAAAACATGTCAAATGAGCATGCACAATCTCAGGGTGCACCGAAATCTGACCTTGAACTCATGGTGGATGTCTACAGCATTTACATCGGTGGATGATCCGCACATGCAGTCTTCCCCTGGTATTCCATGAGGAACATATGAATGTGGAAATGTGATAGACGATACCTCTTTGAACTTTTCCCTATCTCAGAACCAGTTGATTAGCACACATGATTTTTCACCTAAATGGGCTTGTGCTGGATCAGAAATTCAGCTCTACTGAAATATTGCTTCATTTGCAACTGGAAGATAATGAAGAGCCAACAGGAGAAATGGATATATCGAAATACATGTTGAAGATATTTCACAGGCAGGCTAAGGAAAAGTTGTTCTCATGGCTTCTTCACAAGGTAACTGAACTGGTAAAGGACCTCATGCGATTGACAAAGATGGGAAAAATCGCTTTTCAAACACGATCAAACAGAATAAGCTGGATATGGCAGGTTCATTAATCACTGATCCACAACAAAAGAACAACAATTAGACAGTAATTAAAACCTTCTGAATTAACATTGACAAAACCATAATTTCATTCCAAAACGAGACTAGACATGTCTATACGAAGAAGGAAAGAAACTTCATCAGATTTTTCAGTCATTATTTTCGCTCATACAAGTTTGGAAGGAAATCATGAATTCGTTAGACTCATTTAATCAGCAATCAAGGATCTACAACTATAAAAGGAGGGCATACACAATACATACACACACAGTTCGCAGAAACTCCCCCCATAAAATCCCAAATCCAGCGGAAAACCTAAATCAAAAAAAAAGAAAAGAACTTATCTTTGAAGGTTGCCGTCCTCATCAAATCGTCGCGTCTTCACCACAAACCATCCGTTGAATCCATTGTAAATCACCACCAGAGAAACCAAAGCAATACCTTCCTCTTGCGCCATCGCTATTTCGAACCCCCTTCCGTCCAAGAATTTGCGGTAATCTTTCCGTTTTTGTCAAATTATTTGAAGCTTTTAATCTATTTGTTGTGTTTTCAGGTTAAAGGAAAATAAAGGAGAAGAATGGTGGAGGAAGATAGAGCAGAAAACAAGAACGGAAGAGAGATGCGATAGGAGAAGATGAGAGAAGGGAGGAGTGAATCGCGACAAAGGGGGGAACGACGTGGAGAAGGGGAGAGAATTTGGGGGGTAGGGTTTTTCTCTGTGTTTATTTTCTTCGATGTTGTAATCTGATAATCACACACAACACACACTAATCACTCACCTAAACACCTACACCATCCACACACAATCTCCTTAAAAATTCGTTAAACACACTAATCACCCTAATCAATTTGTTTTCTTATTATAACTATAACTTTTCAAAATAAACTAACAACCTTTTTTAATCATAATCATTTAACTAATCCACCTTTTTATTAATTATTTATTAATAATTTATTTCACCTTTTATTTAATATTCCCAGTTAATCAACCATTTTATAACTTCTCTTTTATTAAAAAATAATTCGGTAAAAGTCTAAAAAAAATATATAACTTATTTTATATTAATCTTTAATAATATTACTTTTTATTAAAGAATTTCTAGTTAGTTCGTTTTTCGATAATAGGCTCCCTTCATTTAATAAAACTTATTTAATAGTTTAATGATTTTCAAAGTAATAAAATCTCTTTTCCTCAACTCTAATAAAAAAATAATAACCTTTTTTACAATTTATTTACTAAAAACAACACTATTTTATACTAAAATTGAACCATTTCTAATCTAAATTAATATACAAATAAAAATCACTTATTAAATATATTAAGACTTTTTATTAAAGAAAAACCTAAAATCTACCTAATCTATAACTTTATCTCATTTCACTAAATCAATTACAATCCCACTAAGTTATAATCCAACTAAATTAATATAACTCCTTTAAAATCAACCTCCTCATAAATCAACTCAAATCAATTCGGTTAATGAATCAATATCGTAAACACAATCTAAATCGTGCACACCCACTTCACGACACTTGCACCTACACCTTAGCGCTTTCATGCGTGTGTATGACTTTATTTCCGCAATTTATTTTACAAGCAGTTTACATTATCATATTTACATTTTTGCATCGCATTCCGTCCAAAGGAAAACCCTACACATGAGTCAACACTTGTGTGTAGTGCACATCATTTGCATCATAATCCCTTTGATCATTTATCCCATTCAAGTTGATCGCTTAAGTTTAGGACCTACCCCATAGGAAGGACCTTTATCTTTACAACATAGGAAAACAATTCAACAATACAACAAATATTCAAACACATTAGAGGATAGGTGTTAATCATCTTAAGTGAGATATAATCTCCACCCCACAATAATACAATCAACATGTAGGGACTTTGCCTTAAGAGAGATAAAAGGCGTACTCGTCAAACAACCCGAGTACTTAAGCCCTTTTCTTAAGACGATGCAAAGACTATTTTCCTACAATTTGTGGCGGTTAAATCTCCCTTAAAATGAAGACACATCTCTTCTCCTAAAATCAATCAAACAACTACCCTAAACCCGTAGGAACTTTGACCACAATCAAAGAACTCCTCAAACCATTTAGGGGAACTACAAATACTTTGATTCCACTTTCGTAAGGATATGTAGGCATAAGATGCGATATCTTATCGAGTATACTTAGAAATAAATCCCTAGGTCCTTTCAACCTTTAAGCAGATAAACACTTAGCAATAAACAAACATAAAACAAGAGGTTCCTGTAGAGTACTACAGAAACTTAGGATGCTAGTACCTTCCCTAAGTTAACCAACCCCCGAACCTAAACTCTCTAATCTTGCATTCGCATTGCATTGTGGGAATTTCGATATTTATCCCTTCCTTTGGACAAATCAAAGATCGGTTGCAAATGAATAACGATTCAAACTAATCAATAGTTTGGTATCCAAATTTCACCGCGACAATCCTGATTAAAATTGAAACCCTAATTCCAACCCTTTTGGCTTGGGCATTGTGCAAATGAACTGAGTAACCCTTCCACTTCACTAAAACATCTGAGGTATTCAACAAACTTCTACCTCATGTTCACACTAGTGATAAGACCTTATGGACCCCTTAACAGTCTTCTGATGGTTTGTACCAGTGCCTTTGCTTGAGCTCAAACCAATAAAGACTTTCCTCTTGGGTGGTACACAGACAAACACTTGATCCCCTATAAATGCAAAATGATATGCAATGCAATAATGCTAAAATGCAATGAAACATAAACCAAGTAAAGAAAATGTTGGGCAAATTTTGGGGTGCAACAACTACCTCATAACGTTTCTCACGAGGAACATTAGGGGGAATTGTTAAGTTATCTGATTTTTGGAAGAAAAAAAATCTTTTTAAGGTGACAGCAGCCTTATGAATGGTTCGACTAAGATCATTTAGTCGATAAACAGTTTCAAAGTACTTCTGGAAAGCTAAAATTTCTTGAATGTGAGTAAGCTTACTTTTCTTTTACTTGTCCTGCATAACAAGGAAATCCTGATCAAGTAGTAAAGAAAAAGTAGTAAAATCAAGGAAATACTTAGCATAGTGTTTTGACCACCAATGGTGGAAAGAAGAAGTGCATAAAATAGAAGGTTCAAAAAACACGGGCGAGAGAATGTTCGTCTTGTGGCTATACTCAACAAAGACGTCAACAATGGTGTCTTCATAGAAACTGGCAGTATGGAGGACCACTTGGCCTTTCTTGTCATACAAGCATCTGGGAAAACTCTGAATCAACCCAAATTGACGAGATACAAGATTAGGCTGATACTCAATCAAGGATGCTAAACCTTTCCCTGCGTCGAGCATGTTAACAATGAATCTAGGAATAAAAAAGGCTTCCCAGATTGTAATAGAGTCATCATCACCGTGTCTTTGGGGAGTAGGAAATGGCCTTTTAAACCACGAGGGGCCAAACTTCCTTACGGCAAAAGGTGCCATGCTAGGAGTAAACTCAGAGCACTTGGAAAACATCAAGATATAGCTAGTAAATTCTTCTCTGATAGTTATGCCATCATCATTTGGGGTCATTTGGACCAAACGAGGCCATTCAACGTGCCTCCCCTCAATCTCAGCAGACATTTCGACAGCCTTTCCTAGAAAGGCTAGTCACGAAGGTAGCATTCAACCATAGATGAAGCAACCACAGAGGACCAGCCAAAAATACAGATTCACGGGCCTCTAGACACTTCAGTCGAGAAGCCGTTTCACTCAAGGATTCATAAAGGGTCACCAAAATAAGTTCACTTAGGCAAACACCTTTGTTGTGGTGTAGTTGATTGGCAAGAGGTAGGTATTTCTTGGCTACCTGTAGAGACTTGGTACAAAATACATATCTTGACAACCATATGGTGAGGAACGCCACATACTCTTCGTCAGACACACTCTCAGTGGTTTGGTTGAAGTGATGGTTGACGGAATGAGTGTAGGTGAGTTTGGAGGTGGGGATGTTGATATAGTCTTCAGCATCAACATCAGGTTGATAAGAGACACCGTCAGGACGAAGGCCGGTAATAACGGCTATGTCAAAAAGGGTAGGAGAAACCATCCCGCATGGTAAATGAAACGTATAATGAGTACTATCCCAAAAATACAGCGAGACCATTAATAAATTTAAACAGTATGGAAAAGGAGTCTTCGATAACATTAAAAGATCATAAATCCCCACGGATTTCCAGTGGTCAGCTTTAACTTTTTCTACTTTGGCCATCCAAAGGTTGAAATCCTTTAGGGGACTAACGACTCTCAGTAAGCGAGTACCATCAGCAAGGTAGCCAAGGTTGAAAGTTGGCAATGGAGTAGTGTCAACAGTATTGGCCCCTTTTTATTGTATCGTGCACAGCAGCGGCCCATTGTGGCCGCGTTATCTTAATATGTATCAAAATGTTGTGTGATTATTTGTATCTTGTCTAATATTTTCTAAGTGTCCTACACCATCTAACGCGGTCGTGAGAGGCACTTAGTAATTTGTTATGTACCGGTATGCTCAGAAAATGACGTATGATAGTATGGGGAACTAGTCGGAAGGCCCGGGTTGTGTTCGGGCAGGGGCGGAGCTCAGGTCACGATCATGGCCTGAGTTTACAGCATGAACTTTCCATCACGAGCTGAGGGTTCTGCCGTTCATGGTACTGTGATGACGGTAGGCTCGGCCGAGGAACCGCCATCGAGTATGGGTAGGTCTCTTCGCCTGACCCTTGCTTAGATCCTTTTTGGTGGTGCATCGCTTGTGCCTGGGTATACACCTGTGGTCGATTGGCGTGTCCGCCGCCTGGGAGAGGCACGTCGACAACGAAGGGTCTTAGCTATAATATTGTTTAAGATTTTCGGTGTTCCATGGTCGAGCTAATTCTTCCCTGATGAGGTGTTCTAGGTAGTAGGCCCCGTTATCCATTTTTGCTCTAACGCGGTAGGGTCCCTCCCAGTTTGCGACGAGTTTTCCCTCTCAGGAATCTTTGTGATTCCTCCTTAGGACGAGGCTTCCCACTTGGAATTCTCGTTGGATGACCTTGGCGTTGTGCATAATTGTGATTTTCTGTTTGAGTGAGGCTTCGCAGATGGCTGCCCATGACCAGACTTCTTCAACGAGGTCAATTTCTTCCCTCAAGACCTCGCTGTTTGTTTCTTCTTCTAAAGGTAATTCAGTTCGTCTGGTCGGCACGTGGGTTTCAATGGGGATTACCGCCTATGTCCCATATGTTAGGCGAAAAGAGTTTCCCCGATTGATGAATGAGGTGTAGTGCGATAGGCCCAGAACATGTTGTGCAGCTCCTCGACCCACTGCCTCTTTGCTTCGTCAAGTCTTCGTTTGAGACCTCGTAAGATTACTTTGTTTTCTGCTTCGGCTTGCTCGTTAGTCTGCGGGTGCTCGATGGATGCGAAGTGTTGTTTAGTGCCAAGTTGAGCGACAAAACCCTGGAATTTTTTGTCCGTGAGCTATGTCCCGTTGTATGTGACGATCGTTTGAGGAATGCCAAAATGGGCAAGGATGTCTCTCTTGTAGAAACTAAGTATGTTGTGGGTCGTTATCTTGGTCAGGGCCTCAGCTTCTATCCACTTGGTGAAGTAGCCCACGCTCACTATTAAGTATTTATTTTGGTTGGAGCCTATAACGAAGGGTCCCAGGATGTCCAGGCCCTACCAGGCGAAGGGCCACGAGGAGGACATTGCCTTGAGTTCGTTGGGTGGCACCAGGAGCATGTCCCCGTGCCATTGGCATTTGTCGCATTTCTTCACATGCTCTTTCGTGTCGTTTTACATGGTCGTCCAGTAGTAACCTCCTCCCAGAGCTTTCCTCGCGAGGGATCTACCACCTAGGTGCTAAGCGTTGATTCCTTCGTGGATCTCGCGTAGGACATGGGTGACCATATCCTCTTTGATGTATTTGAGGAGGGTATAGAGAATCCTCGCCTATACATCTTGTTCTTGACCAGAACGTAGAAGTATGCTCTATGCCTTACTACGCTGGCTTCTTTCAGGTCAGATGGTAATTCATTTTTAGTGAGGTAGTTGTATACTGAGGTCATCCAGTAGGGGTTGTCACCGATGATGTGCATGTCGAGGGTCGTGTATGTTTTCTCGATGCTAGGTCGAGGGAGTATCGCCTGGATGACATATTTGTTTCCTCCCTTCTTCTTCGTGCTTGCTAGTTTTGATAGGACGTCTGCCTGAATGTTGTTTTCATGGGGTACATGTTTCACTTCCACAGAGGTGAACTTTGTTATCTCCTTCTTGACCAGGGACAGATATTCGGACAAGTTGTCGTTTTTGACCTAGTATTTTCCTAAGACTTGGAGGGCCACCAGCTGCGAGTCGGTGCAAATGATGACTTCTTTTGCGCCCAGGTCCTCGGCGAGGCGTTGAACGTCCAGGAAGGCCTCGTATTCTTCCTGGTTGTTAGAGGTAGGAAAGGACAGTGTGAGCGAAACTTCGATGAGGACCCCCTCTTTGTTTTCGAGGATGATGCTTGCCCCGCTACCGACTGAGCTGGATGTTCTGTCAACAAATATGACCCATTTGCGGGGGTTGTTGCCCGGTTGGCTGGGCAATGTCATTTCCACTATGAAGTCAGCACTAGCATGTGCCTTGAGGGCATTTATGCTCTCGTACTGGATATCAAATTCGGATAGTTCCAGCGACCATTTGAGCATCCTTCCGGCCATATCTGGACGGCCCAGTAGTTGCTTTATGGGATGGTCCGTGCGTACCATGATAGTATGGGCCAGAAAATAGTGCCTCAGTCTCCTTACAGCATTGGTAAGGGCGAGGACCATCTTCTCTATTTGTTGATACCTCAGCTCAGGCCCTTGCAACACCTTGCTCGTTAAATAGTTGGGTTTCTGACCGTCAGAGATTCACAGATGAAGGTGACACTCATAGTCTCGATTACAACGACGAGGTAGAGAAAAAGGGTTTCCTTATTTTCTGGTCAGGAAAGGAATGGCAATGCAGATAAGGTTTGCTTCAAGTGGAGGAGAGATTTGTCACATTCTTCTGTCCATTCGAATGCGGCTTCCTTGCGGAGGAGTTTTAAAAAGGGGAAGGCGTGTTGGGCAGATTTAGCTACGAAATGAGAAAGCGATGCGAGCATCTCATTGTGGAACTGGATGGAATTTTTAGAGTTCAGCGTGGGAAACTCGGAGAAGGCTCTGTACTTGTCGGGGTTAGCTTCCATTCCCTGTTTGGTTCGAAAGAAGTCAAGAAACTTGCCTGCTCGTACCCCGAACACGCACTTCTCCGGATTGAAGCGTATCTTGTACTTTCTGGCCTGGTCGAAGACCTTCCTCAGATGAGCCGTGGGAACAGATTCGTCGTGGGACTTCACGATCATGTCATCCATATAGACTTCGAGCATGTCCCTGATTTCTCCTCGAAAGACTTTGTTCATCATCCTTTGGTAGGTAGCGCCGACATTCTTCAGGTCGAAGGGCATTACATTGTAGTAATAGTTTCCTGATTCGATCATGAAGGTCGTGTACCTCTTGTCGGTTTTGTCCATGGGTATCTGGTTGTAGCCCGAATAGGCATCCATGAAAGATAGCAATTTAAAACTAGCAGAATTATCAACTAGCTTATCTATGTTGGAGAGGGGATATGTGTCTTTAAGGAAATCCCTATTAAGATCGGTATAGTAAATACACATTCGTCATTTTCCATTATTCTTTTTAACAAGTACAACATTGGACAACCAAATGGTGCACTTGGCCTCCGATATAAAGTTTGCCTCTAAAAAGTCTTTTACAACCTATTCGACAGTCACTGTTTTCTCCGAGGACTGCCGTCGTCTACGTTGGGAAAATACTCTAACGACAGGGTTGATGGTGAGGTGGTGACAGGCTACATCGGGGTCTAACCCAGGCATCTCCGTGACACTCCATGCAAACAGGTCTACATTCTCCTAGAGGCATACTCTCAGTTGTTTCCTCGCTAGCTCGAGAAGATCATCTCCAATCTTTACTCCTCGCTTGGGGTCATCGTCGAGTGGGACAAGCTCAAATTCTCCATCTGGGATGGGGCACATCATATAGGAGGCTTTGCTTCTACTAGAGGGGGCACTCGAGGATGACTTGATCTCTTTCCCCTTTGCCCTCTGAGTCTTCTGGTCGTCTTCGAAGAAGTGGCTGTCGAGGTCGATGGAATTGACACGAGGAAGCGGATTTGCCTTGTCGTAGCTGCTGGGAAGGGGAGACTGGGCAGGAGTCTTCAGTCTGGCGGTGATGGCATTCAGTCCTTTGGACGCTGCTTCAAAGCATCTACCCGCGACTTTTATGTCCCCATGTAGAGTTGTGACGAGGCCTTTGGAGGTGTAATATTTC
Source organism: Lathyrus sativus (assembly GCA_963859935.3). Lineage (NCBI taxonomy): Eukaryota > Viridiplantae > Streptophyta > Magnoliopsida > Fabales > Fabaceae > Lathyrus > Lathyrus sativus. Next base: position 426,188,421 of record OZ012739.1, read on the forward strand.
ATCTTTAAGTGTACTATTGAAGGTACGATCACCAACTCGACCAGAGTTGGTCGTCCGAAGATGCACTAGTGTAGTGACAGACAGTCTATAACCAAGAATTGTACTTTGATTGATCTGGTCGTTTCAGCGGATCCAAAGGTTATGATCAGCTCAATGTAACCCCAGAGCTTCGTCACTAATCCATTAAAACTCTATAGGTCATAACCCACGTAAGGAGTCAAATGTGACTCGTCCGGCTGGAGCGTGGAGAACAATTGGGAGTATATAATATCAACGGAGCTGCCTTGGTCGACGAGGATTCACCGAACATCAAAATTTGTCATCTGAGCCCTTACAAGCAGAGGGATGATTGCGTTAAGGGCTCCGCCAAGGAGCTTCTCGCGGTAGAAGTAGATGGGGACAGACTCTCCCCGGACCCTGTTGAGGTGGAGTTTCGGTTCAAGCTGTTGTTAATGAGGTGCTCAAATTTCCTTTTGAGGGACCCCACATTTACTTTGTTGAAACCTCCTCCAGAGATGACCATGATGGAGGGAAACGTCTCCCACGGGCTGTGTGCGGCAAAATATGGAGTGGCGTTGAGCCCTTCGGGGATGCAGAAATCTTCAGGTCATGAGACGCTCATGGCGACCTGGAGGTTGGCTTCCTCGGAGGAAGGCACTTCTTCTTCGACCTTCTGGGACCTTCTTGGAGAAGTACTTCAGATGTCCTTCCCTAATGAGTATTTTGATGGCATCCTTCGTGTGGATGCAGTCTTCAGTCGTATAGGCATGGCTCTTGTGGAACCGACAATATTTGGACTTATTAGTATTGGGTTTGGACGATATCTGCTATGGGAACCAGACTCCTGCCTGCCGAAATTCTGAGTTGACGCACTCAGTGAGGATCTTTTCCTTGAAACAGTCAAGGAGTGTATTCGTTGAACCGCCCGAAGGGTCCCTTGTTGTCCCGGGGCTCGCAGGGACGATCTTCTTATCTTTTATCTCCTCGATGGGATGTCGCGTCGGACCTGGATGGACATGCGTTTTCCTTGTGCCTGGAATCATGGGCAGAGCTGACAGCCTCTTTTTCCTCGTACTGAATGTATGCTTGGACCTTGAGGAAGAAGGTGTCCAGCGTTGCCGGGGGCCGGATGCCAACAGCTTTAGCGATTTCGGTGTGGGGACGGATCCCGCGTTCTAGCAGGAACTTTTTTCATGTCATCGGTGGTAGAAACCTAGACGACCTCCTTGTTGAATCTTTCAATGTAGGCTCGCATAGGTTCATCCCTCCCTTGAATGATGGCCTCAAGGGAGGCTTCAACCTTCAGATGACGGTGAGAGGCCATGAAGTGTCTAGAGAAGAGTCTCCCTAGTTGCCTCTATGAGGTGATGGAGTCGTCAGGAACCATTTGTACCAGGTCATTTCCCCCTTCCTGAGTGTGGTTAGGAATAACCTGCACTTGATGGCGTCCTAGACGCCGTGATAGTTGAGTAGCGGATCGATGTTTTTGATGTGCTTGTCAGGGTCAGTTGTTCCGTTGTATGTTCCTAGAGAGGGAGGTTTCTATAGTCCTTTTGGGAGGCGCATGACCATGATCTCTTAGGACAACGGGCCGCGAGGCTCTTCGTCGCTACTGCTGTTGGTCCAAGATGGAGAGCGAGCATCCCGTCTACAGGTAGGATGGCAGTCTCGTCAGGGAGACGGGGTTCGTGCTCGGCCCTTGGATCTGGGCGGAGGCAAACATTAGGATTCTTCCTGGTGGCCTCTTCTGGTCCTCTTAGGTTGTAGGGAATGATAGTTCTGGGGAGAAATTTGGTTGCGTTTGCGGATGGTCAGGGTCCTTGGCTCTGGAGGCGTCTGACGGTTCCTCTCGCGCCAGGGAGGGGGACTCCATCGTTGCTGGCGTTCTTTCCTCGGCGAAGGTGATCTTGGATGATTAGAATCTTCCAATGCTCCAATCCTCGCGTTCTGGTTTAGGATTAGGAGGTTGGTTTTATGGAGAACCTCGAAGAGGGCCGCCATGGCCGGATCGACATTGGGCGTAACTGGAACTGACAGTTGTTGCAGGACAAAAGAAACCTCGTTGTGATCTGTATGAGCGGGGGATGAGGAGGTAGTGACTTCGTCCCTTTGTCAGAGGACATCGCCACCACGAGAGGTGGTGGCCTCATTAGTATCAGTCTTGCTAACGGGGAGAAAAGCAGAGTTACGAGCAACAAAATTATTGTCACGGGCATCCGTGCTCAAAAATTTGAAGAGTTGTTTTGGTTTTGTGTTCTACAAAGAGAGAAAAGACGGGGATAACAAGGTTCCCCATAAACTACGCCACAGATCTTACCAGTCGATTAGAACCTAAGATGGGCCAAAAATAAGCGTCTATGGTGCTGGGTGTGAAAGAGGAGAAGGGGATGTACCTGCAAGGAACTCCAATGCTAAAGTAAGAAAATGAGCAAGAGAGAGAGAGAGCAAGTACATAATATGAGTGTTTCATGGTGAATATTTTGATACCTGACCCTCTCAAGTGAAAGGATTTTTATAGTGTCCCCAGTGCTTGAACATTGGACCCTATTTTTGGGGCGAGATAATTGTTTCCCGAAGAATAGGTAACTTCCAGAACTAGCCATTGGAACGGGAAGACATGCCCATAACTAACCGTTGGGACAGGCAGAGGTACAGTTACGGGCATAAGCGTCTTGGCTATTTCTAGATGGTGGAACCGTGCGTGACGGTAGAGGCTGACGGGGAGAGGTGTTGTGACCAAGGGTAAATTGGTCGGCCTCCTCTGTTGGAGGGGCGGAAAGGTAAGCTCTCCACCAAAGAGGTTGGACTTAGGCAATTGGATCGTTCTGGGAGTAGAAGTGGATTGGGCCATGCCTAGCCATTGGGGCAGTCCGGAACAGGTAGCTTTTTTAAAGCAGAGAGATGAGGGCCTAATTTTTGAAGAGATGATATTTTAATGAGAAAGTAACTTTTCTTTTGCATGCTTTCTAAATAACTTCTCAAGTAAATGACCCAAGGCCCTTTATCCTTCTATCTTTTATTTTTCCTTGAGGACTAGACATATTTATTTGAGTTTGACTTTCTTGATACTCAAGTAAGTGATTTCGCGTGTCAATAACATTTCTTTCCTTTTCGGAGACCACATGTTGGACATAATGGTCCAGCATCATGCCACAATGATTTCTTTGATGAGCTTGTCATTATCTGATAAGGTTTTTCCTCTTCCATGAAAGTCTTACTGGGAGTTGACTCAAGTGTCCATATGTAACAATTGTCTTTTGTTCTTGATCCTTTAACTAATTCTTCATGATCTTTACTGGTGACAACACATTCAACCTTGTTGGAAATTACTTTAAAACCCTGATCACACAGTTGACTAATGCTTATTAGACTAGCAGTCAAACCTTTCACTAGTAACACATCATTTAGGCACATACGTCCTGTATTGGATACTTGACCATACTTTTTATCCTTCCTTTTTTCCATCCCTAAACTTTACCTATTCTTATGAGAAAATTTTGCCTTCTTCAAAGAATGATTCTTCTCATGTCATATGATTGGAGCAATCACTATCAAGATACAAATTATTCTTTAATGACACTTCAACAGATTTTAGAGTTATTTGACTTTTAGCTTCATTCTTAGGCTTCTACACTTTCTTCACTTGAAGCTGCTTACCCTTTCTTTTGGATATATGCATCCTAAAACAGTAAGGCCTTATGTGCCCATATCTTCCACAATGATGACATCTTCTGCCAGAGTTCTTATTTTTCCCATAATATGGATACACATGTCGTGCAGAATGTTGAGCCATGTGGTCCATCATCTGAAACTTTTTGGGGAGATTTTTTGTTCCTCTTGTTCATGGGTTTGTGGTCAAATCCAATTCCCTTCATGTTCCTCGATCCTTTTTCCAACTTCCAATACCTCAGTTAGCATATCACATCCATTATTCAACATACGAGCATATTTTGTCATATTTTCTAACTTGGTGTTCAGCAAGGCAACTTCCTCTTCAAGACCAAAGATGATATTATTTTGTTTTACCTTATCTTGGAGTAGATTCTTGATAGTTCTCTTTTATTTCTCTACTTCCATGCATGATTTTTTCCACTTATTGATTTCCAAATAGAAATCTGCAGCTAACTCTTCATTTGTCTTGTTCTCATCACGAGATTCAGTCCCGGTTCCATATTTTCTAGAGTAAGCTTTCACATTGTTGACTATATCTCTTTCACTTTCGTTTTCAGAATCAATCAATGTTATAGAAAGTTCCCTTTTTAGTTTCATTGGAAAGTTAGGACATTATATTTTAAAATGTCCGAAGCCTTAATGCCCAAATCATTGAGTACTCTTGATACTATTAAAATTGTCTTCATTCTTGCCTTTGTCCTGGTAGTTGATGTCAAACCTTTTGTTCTGGACATTAGACTTCCAATTTATGGTCATGATCTTCAAGGAATGGTTGAGAAGTTTCCCAAGAAAAGCTATTGTATCTGAAAGACTTTATTCTTTATCACTTTTATCTCCTTCAATATTGGAAACAATGGTTATCCCTTTGTTCTTTTTTTCAAACCTTTCATTAATGGACACCTCAGAGGTTTGTAGGGAGCCAATGAGCTTACCAACCTTTATACTACTCAGGTCTAGAGTTTCTTCAATAATACTCACTTTCATATCAAACCTCTTATGCAATGATCTGAGAAGTTTTCTAGCAAGCTTTTTTCAGACATCGTTTCTCCTTAGGCAAAATAGGCGTTGGCAATATCACACAATCTGATGTGGAATTCATACATTGATTCTTATTCATTCATCCACAGCTTCTCAAACTTAGTGGTAAGTAGCTGCAGCCTTAACATACAAATTTTGTACGTACCTTCATGCGCTGTTTTAAGAATCTTCAAAGCTTCCTTAACTTCAGAACATGTATTGATCAATCTGAACATGTTCTTGTCCACACCATTAAAGATGTCATTCAAAGCCTTGGAGTTTCAAAGAGATTTCTCATCTTCAACATCAATCCATTCAACTTTTGGTTTTAAGCTTGTAGTTCCATCATCATAAGTGATCATTGTATGTTTCCATCCTTTTATCTTTTCATGCTTTGTAGCCCATAGGTTTGAGAAAGACCACCATCATTGCCTTCAAATAATCGTGCCATCCAAGACAGGTGGTTTGTTGACTGATCTTCCATATTTCAATATGTCTATTTAAGCATTATATTTCCTAGAGCTCGCCCAACAAGCTAGGATGTATGTTATGATGCCAATTGAAATTATGTTCCTCACGAGACATATGTCGAACGCGATGCTTCAACAGTTGATTCGATAAGTCAAACCAGAAACAATACAATGACAAGTACTAGATGATGAAGCAGAAAAATAGTAAATAACACAATATTTGTTTATCCATTTTGGTAAAACCATATCTAAATCTAGAGGGTTAAGTCCACAACTCAAGAAATGAAATTCACTATCAATAGCTTAGTACAATTAGACTTACAAGTAACAACAAACCTTATGTTGTTCAATGTCTCTTCCTAACACAACTCAATGCATTTCTATTTAGATTTTCCCTCTAATTATGAGAACCTACTCATATTCTTATCAATCACACAACACATGATTTGAGATTACAACTCAATAATCAATGTTGAATACTACCACTCAACTATAGACAAACCTTCAATGCCAAGTTACTTAAATATAGAGGTGTATATACAATAATAACAGGGACTAAAAATAAACCCTAACACTCTAAATCTTCAATGTATTGTTTGACTTTCAATGTAGGTTTTGAGCTTCTCACATAGCATAATAACTCTAGGTTTTTCTTCATAGATTTGAGATTGATTTTGTCTAGAATTAATGTAAAATTTGTTGGATATTTGATTTGTTTCTTAAATATCTTCAACAAGATATGATTTGTTTTGATTCACATTCAAATTTAGATATTCATTTAAATTTAAATTAATCGTCGTCCAACTGTCAAACAAATCACCTAATCATATTGCTAAGTCAATCAACAATAAAATAAAACTGAATCTTTTAAAAAAATCCATCCAAAACGCAGCATTCTGACGATTGTTGAGTAAGGCCCAGATGCCGTACCAACATGCTAGAGCATCGCGTCCAACACATGTCTTTTTTTACGGTTTAAGCAAGATAAACCAATCTTAAATACTTAGATATTTCTCCATGCCTTTGTTTTGCTAAACTAAGACAATCCAATAGGAACTACATATTTCTTTAACTCGAATGCCATTTTTCATTTCAATAGAGAAAGTGTTATAAAGTAAAATCATTTCAAATCTATTGTTATAACTTTATTCAATTATTTCTTAACTTATTGTCAAATATATGTATCTGCTACACTTCAACCATATCAATATCATATCCTTATTGCTTATTGCTCTCGTATGTGAAACAGAATTAAATTATGTTCTTCTTCGTCCTCTTTCATCTTAGTGCCCTTAGGACAAATGCTTCGCTTCTTGACTTCGAGCCAACAACACTATCATAATTGTCATCCGCTCGAAATGAATTATGCCTATACTTTCAATTCTCCCCATTCAATTTCACATTCCTTTTGAGTCTTGATTCAGACTCCTATAATATCTATAATGTTTTTTTTTTACATCTAGCTTATGATGTATTTATGGATAATTTATAATATATTTGAATTAATATATGCCCACACCATTACTCCATTCAACCCTAGTTTAACCAAAATTAATTTTACAAAATCCCTTAAATCATAATTAATTATTATTATTGCTGATAAACCATACACATTTGGATAACTTGTTACACATTATTTAAATTTAATTTTTCGCTCTTAAATATCAACTCCGCCGTCATTAACTTTATTAATCGCTCTTAAATATAGGTTCATGAGATTATGAACATTTCAGAAAATATAAAGATCTAAATTGATAATAAGTGATTGAATATAAAAATTATATTAACAACATACGAAGTTATAAACATTTATGATTGATAAAAAATCTAATTGATTTTAACTCCTGCCAATGTGAGAACATCTTTTATGAATAATTTGTTAATATACCTGCAAGTGTTAGTTGAATTTTGAGATGTGTCCTTATCTTAATGAGCTATCGAAAAGAGCATCATCTAGAGTAAAACACATATTTACTCCATAATATTGAGAAGTTTTTTTTAGGACAAAGTTATTTTGAGAAGAAAAAAACCTATAGAGGGTGTCAATAGTAATAAATTTTTTTCGATAAGTTGAAAATCCACGGGCTAAAGAACAAAGCCCGAACCATTCTATTTTCTAGGGTTTACGATTCACTATAAAATCCCCAAACTCAACCACCTTCTCCTCCTAATCGCAGTTACTTCTGCGCAGTCTCAATTTCGTTCGATTAGGGTTTTCTCTCGAGAAGTTCACTTCCGTTTTCAACCGCAATGAGGGCCAAGGTTAGATCCTTTACAATCTCGTTTTGTTTTCTCATTCTTCTTTTGTTATAATGCTTTTGGTTTAATTGGAATTCCTGAATTTTGCAGTGGAAGAAGAAGCGTATGAGGAGGTTGAAGAGGAAGCGCCGAAAGATGAGACAGAGATCCAAGTAGTGTGTGTTCTCCGCCATCATCGTTTAGTTTTGTTTTTCCCTTTCGTGTTGTTTTTGGTTATTTAATCAGATTCATCAGCAAGAGAGTAGTATCTGTTTCTCTCTCGTTTTGCTGTTATGATATTTTGGTTTTGTATTAGCTCAAAGATATTGTTATTTCTAGAATTGAGTAGTTATAACATTTGAATTTTGTTTTATCGTGGTTGATTTTGAATTTTTGTTGTTCTTTCTGAAGATTAAGATAGTTGTTTAAGACTGTTTTCTTGTTAAATCCTTATATTGTGAATTTAGTTTTCTCAATTTGTAATGATGTTAGTGTTTCTTCTTTTCTGAGATAGTGAGCTCTGAAGGTAGTTCTTTTGAATGCGTTGTTTTCTCATTTATCTGAAACTGTGAATGATTTGCTTCTCATGTTTTCCTGTTTTACAATGGTGTGTTAATCTCAGTGTCGATAGTTTAAATTTTGGCTTATATCCTTCTCATTTATATTGTGTGTAACTATTGATCTTATAGTTAGGAAACCTCTTTGTTCATCATGTGTAATAGTAATTAGTTTTATTTCAATCTACTGTGTCTCAATATTGTTTTAATCTCATAGTTGGTAGGATTGTGTTAAAATTTTGTTGAAGGAAGAATTCTTTCTATTTTTCTGTTAATTTTCTAGCTAAAGGATTTGGGCGATAGTTGATGTTTTGATTTAATATTGTTGATTTTACTGCAAAATACAACAATATTTACACTGATTTATACTATGTTGTTGGTCTAACACATCCTCATAAGGAGGCTTTTATCACTTTACAATGAATGAATTATCAGCTTTCATAAATGTTGAAATTATCAGTTCTTTAGTATTTGTATCTGTTAGAGTATGCATTCACCAAATAGTTATGTTGTTTCAATGAAACATGGTAAGAAACTAGTTTTTATCACCTTACAATGAATGAATTATCAGCTTTCATAAATGTTGAAATTATCAGTTCTTTAGTATTTGTATCCGTTAGAGTATGCATTCACCAAATAGCTATGTTGTTTCAATGAAACATGGTAAGAAACTAGTTTTTATCACCTTACAATTAATGAATTATCAGCTTTCATAAATGTTGAAATTATCAGTTCTTTAGTATTTGTATCCGTTAAGAGTATGCATTCACCAAATAGCTATGTTGTTTCAATGAAACATGGTAAGAAACTAGTTTTTCCTCTTGTTGAGGATGGTTAAGTTGTGAGCAAAATTGAGTTTTTGATTTCAAATAAGTTTAGTGCTCTTTGATTTACATATATCAAGCTCTTTGGTTTACATATATCAAGCTCTTTTAATGAGAAAATGTTTTTTTTTCCACGTTTTATATGGTGAAGACGATTCATCTTTAACAGGAGTGAAGGTAGTTTTGGACTCTAATATCATCCCTAATACAATTTTTTTTAGGTTTATTCTATAACATTGTAAGTGATATCATATTCATGCCCCATACAACTTTTCTTTAAGTTTTAGAAGTCTATGCTTGAGATTTCAAAGGAAGTGACCCCACTTCCACATTAATATATACGAGTCTATTAAGAGTACTCTAGGTATTTTATCCTAGGTATGTTAATCAATATAAAGTCTACGTTTCATTAAGAGTTTATATTACCTCAAATCTATTCTCATATCACTTCACAACTTGTTATTACACATTGAATTTGATTATTTTGAGTCTTTTAGGAGTTATCATTATGAGTGATTCATTGGTCTTATGACAAGCTAATCCTTTTGTCAAACGACAAGTTTATAGTGTGCACATGATTCACTCTAACAACTCCTTTAGCTAGATTTTCAATGCATGTCTTGATGTATAGAGATGTTGTTTGGAAGAGTTGGCCTTTTCTACATTATTCCTTGGATGTAAACAACACCCAAGTTTTGCCACAGGGTTTGTGAATGTGACAAAGTCTGCCTAAATAGTTATTAGTTATTAGTTCTTGATGAACGATTTAGTACTTCATCTTTAAGTAGACGGTGGAAGCAACACAGTCAAGGATTGTTGCGAAAGGTCTTCCAAGATGCAGTTATAAACAATTTTACAAGGAACCTTCGTAACTTGAATGTTTACCGTGTTGGTGTCATTTCCTTGGTAGAAAGTTACCGTGAACTGTATGAAACCCCAATGCAAATTATTAAGTCATTGAATGCTTGCAAATCAATGTTCATTTGAGGTGATGATTTCTATCTCTTTAAGCTTAACTTCTCAAAAAATTTGACGTACATAATGTTACACAAACTTCTGTCCATCAACGAGGATCCTTAATACAACAAAGTTTTCCATGGTGAACGTAATAACTAATAGAAAAATCTCATTGGAAATACCACCCACCTTCTCGTTGTCTTTAAAACTTAAAATGGGCTGTTCTAGCTTCTTATCAGCCAATGTCTTTTCCTTCTTATCCGCCGCTTTTAGTTCTATGGTATTTCTCTTTAAGTGATGTTTTTTGAGCACCTAAATTCTTCTGTGATAAAAGCAATGAATTGATAAATGTTAGTGAAAATGCATTTAAAATAGTTTGTGCTAACAAAAATTATAACAGGACAAGTAAAAATTATTGTATGCACAAAATGCATTTAAAATAGTTTGTGCTAACAAAAACTATAACAGGACAAGTAAAAATGATCGTATTCATAAAAATTGTAATTATTTCGTACAAGGACAATATGAGTGAGTGTCCTTATGAAAACATTACAACGAGTTAACAAATATAATGATAAATACGATTGAGTTTCCATTTCGAATCATTTATACCTATATGTAATATATTCCATGCCTGGAATCTATAATGACCCTTTTTAACTATCATCTTTTTCAAAACATGACTTTACAACCTTACAATCCTAAGTGCTATGGGTATTCAATCATAAGGCAATTCGCTTCATTGGAAGCAACCCTTCAGGTACTAAGGAGGTATCCAATCATAACTAACGAAGGTTTAATATAATAAAAATAAGAAGAATGTTTTTGCAAGACACGATTTTACAATCTTGTAATCCCTAGGTGTTTGGGGTATCCAACCGTGAAGCAACCTGGTTTGTCTCTAGACAATGGAAGTACCCAATCGCATATGAAAAAGGTTTTATAATAGATGAAACTATACTAATGGTCGTGTTTGGGGTATCCAACCGTGAAGCAACCGGGTTTGTCTCTAGATAATGGAAGTATCCAATCGCATATGAAAAAGGTTTTATAATAGATGAAACTATATTAATGGTCAAGACTATTCCTATCGTGACTCAAACAATCATTACAGTCCCATAATTTTATTAATCAGATGTGCAAATTTCTCTCTTAGGTCTATGTTGCTATCTATATAATTTCTCAAAATTCCATAGACTATAAAATATTAACTCAAATTTAATTATATAATTATAAAATAAAGACTATAAAATAAAGATTCATTATAGAAACAATCATGAAAAATCACATAAATTACATGTTTGGGGTAAATCATCTAAAAGAAACTTAATAAATAATAATAATAATAATAATAATAATAATAATAATAATAATAATAATAATAATAATAAAGACTTGCAATAATTTGGAATGATAACTAATGCTAGCCTCAGAATCTTAATGATTGAATATAGTCTCCAAATATATGCCCTAACACTTCTTTAATTAAGAAACTTCTCCTATTTTTAGGGACAAACGAGCCTTCCTACTCCCATTCCATAATCAATCGGTTGAATTTGAACATGTTCTTCACCCCTAATTTAGTTCATGAATTGTGGCTATAAATATCTCATTGGGATTTAGTCCATGGATTGTGGTTATAAATATCTCATTCTTAGCGGTTGGGAGAGAATTATTTAATATTTTTATGATATATTCATACATCTACAAATAAAAAGATTTCGTCCGATACAATCTATTATATTATATTGTATCTTTTCACAAATACATGTCATAAATTTGGAAATTTTCTAAACAGTCAATCAAATTATTTTTATACACGCATGTGCGCGCGTACACACGCATAAACTCTTAATTATTGTATCGTGACTTAGGTTAAGATAGGATAAATTTAGACAAAGTAAACAAATTTTTGGAGTAAAACACTAATTTTTTTAGTGAGCTTTTTGAGGCTTAATTATTGTTCATGAGCTATTTGAGACTTTTTTTTTTTTTTACTCATTCAGTTTTGCTTTTTTTCTTTTTTCTTAGGGACCTATTTTCATTAGTTTTTTTTTTTACCGTCTCTTTTTTATCGTGTATGTTCTTAAGAACACCGCTCTAAATTTAGAAGATTTTTTTTTACCGTGTATGTTCTTAAGAACACTGTCCTAAATTTAAAAAATTGTTATTTTAGAGTAACATAGCTTCACTTAAGATTTGATTTCTCATAACTATCAAACTTCAAAAGATATACAACTATTATAAGCCATTTATGTAATTCATAACATTTTTAGTCAGTTTAAAAATAACGAAAGAGCTTTAGTCTCAAAGAGGGTAGAAACAAATATATTTCATTTTGCTCAAATATGACTTGTTTAGGCATTTGAAAAATTGAAATATTTTTTTTAGCTAGATCCCATCTTTACTTGTTATCACTCCCTTAGTCCTTTTTAAACATTCATTAATCTTAAACATTTATATTAGATACCTAACTTCTTTCACAATAAATTAGTATTGTAAAAATAAAGAGAAAATTTTAAGAACGCAATAAAATCTGATAACTTAAATACTTTCATTAATAAGAGAATGAAATTCTAAGTACTTCTTATCAAAACCAATACAAGTAAAAACATAACACATACAAATACTAAAAATGATACCAAAAAAAGTAAATTAAGTAAAATAAAACTAAGAGAAAAAATAGAATTCAGAGTAGAGTGAGACATCCAAATTACATATGGTTTGACTTATTGTTTGTGGATAATAGGGTAAAAAATTTCCATCTCTCTTTTTATCAAAATCAAAAACCACTTCCCTTTCCTCTATGGCAACAAGTTCTCTTTTCCTTTCAAAGAATGTTGCCATCTTGATTTTCGTAACTTGATAAATTTAAATTTATTGAAATTCTTGGTATTTCATTCTTTTATTTCTTGATAGTTTTTATCATATTAAACATATTATTTTCGTTTTGACAAATATTTTATTATCACTTTAAAAGGGCATAAATAGGAATAATTATTTATAAGAAAAAATAATTCATGTTCATGTCTAAGTAAGTATTTCATAGTGCAGTAGTTGAGATCTAAAATCAAGTCTCTTGCCTACTTTTCCATTTGGAAGCAGAAAGTGATCACACACCTGATTTCTCAACTTTTTGCATATGCTTGCTTTCAATTTCCCACTTTAACTTTTCCTTTTCCTTAATTGGTGGTACCAAATCAACAATTCATCTCCCTAATGAACAAACTATATATCTAATAACTATATAATAATTATTCAAAACCAAACAAAGAATTGCCCCTTACTATGACCCTCCTAATAAAAAAAAGGAGGTGAAGACAAAATAAATTTTCACTATACGAAATGTGAAGGCAAAAAGAACCTTTGCCTCTTACTTCTAGTAGGACAATTAGACACCATCGATGATGAAGCAATTTTGGTCACTGCTGATTTAAGGGACTGTTTGAGAGTGTTAATGCAAACATTCTCTTCACTGTCCTTAGAACAAAGCACCAATATGCTTTTGATTCTGCCACCAACACTTGCTATGTCTGCTTTAACTGTTGTAAGTCTTAGCCCTTTGAGGACTTGAATTAGTTCAGAGAAAAGTTCAGGTCGATCGTCGCAGCAAACAGAAGCTTTGATGATTATATTGTTCTTGAATTTGTCGACTTTGTTAGTGCTGGTTTCGTCTTCAATAACATGGTTGTAGTCTATTGAAACTTCGTCGATTTCAGTTGGAACGTTGATGACTCTGCTAACATCCATTGCTTTTCGCTTTAGGTCTTTGACATGATCTATTACACTCCCTAGTAAAGCTGCTTTGTCCATCTGCAAGTGCACAAATGTTAATATTATGCAAAGTATTAAATCACTGTCGCCTTGCGTTGCCAAGATCCTTATATTAGTATCTAACTGATGTCATAGACCAACACAGTCAATCTTGAAGTCACTTTTACACAGATAGAGTCATTTGAAATCTTGATCATCGGCTTGTTCCGAGAACATTTTCTAAAAAGGATGTTATGCATTTAATGTAAGTTTCTTCCTAAATCCTTATAAATGCATATTTGGATTGACTGTAAAATTAACAGAATCACTTGAGTGAGAGCCACAAAGTTTTGGTAAAAACTATTTCCTAGAGTTTTACAAACTCAAACTCCCATTGTGATTTTATCGAACTCACCGTAAATCTAAATACACACTAAGAAATTGATACAAAATTATTCATTGAAAATGTAATAAAGTTTATACAAAAATAAAAGACAAACAGAAAATGAACCGCAAATCTCAGTAGCACAATATAATGATGTGAATCTATGAGTTGAATGCAAAACATCATAATCAGATAGCTTTTCCCTAAGTGGCTAATTCCATTTTTTTTTCATGAAAAACATAACAAAATCTAACCTTAAAATGGCAAATAAAACAAACAAAAATTGTTCTACCTTATCAGACTTAGGAATAAGTTTTCTGAGATTAGCAAGCTGAGTATTGATTCTATCTCTGCGTCTTTTCTCTGCTTGACTATGACTCTTGGAAGCACTTGCAGCTCTATCTTCTAAACTTCCTTCAACAGGTAAAGGCCAAGAGTGAAACTCACTGCATTGAAAAGAAGCAGAAGAAGAATCGGAGATATTTTGAGGTAGAATTTGAGCAGGAAAGTGTGAACGATCAGTGTATTGAGACCAATTATTCCACTCAGAAGAATCATTGTGATTTTCCATATTCATGAAAATGGAAACAATTAGTTTTGTTTGTTGAATGAATGGTTATCTTTATGAGGTTTTTATTTTCTAGCAGAAACTACTGTTTATTGTGTACTATGCAGTGATAATAATGAGTGACCTTGTTCTTCTTATCTTGATGGTGATTGGTGTGATAAGCAATTACCTTTGATTAGTCAAAATGAAAATCGATTTTGGCCTTATCTTTGTGTCACATCATGGAGACATTTATTAATGTTTTTCTTTTCTAATGATAAATTTAACGAACTTAATTGGAGTTTTTGTAAGGAGAGGAAATAAAGAGCAAAAGAACAAGAATGAGGTGGCTTGTCCTCTCATAATAGTGTACGGACTGGATTATCTTCTTGTGGTTCAACTCAATCTTCATTGTTTTGTTGGTTTAGTTTTTAATTACATTTTTTTCACATGTCATTTTAATAATGTATTTTTAAATGATTTTAGGTAGTTATTTTGGTGCATTATAATTAATGGGGTTGATTGAAAATATGCATGTTGGTACTCTTTAGAGCATCTTTAACTGAGAATTCATTTTTGAGTTTTTTGTGAGACCTATTAAGTCACGTCAGCGTGAAACAACTCAATTAGTTTTTCACTCTAATGGTGCAATTCTGAAGAACTCATATTGAATCTCACAACTTTATTTTATATATTAATATTTTATTCCTATTAAATTTTATATTAAATAAATAAATAAAATAAATAAAAATTGATATAAAATAAAATAAATAAAATTCAAATTAAAGTTATAATTTAAAATGATAATTAAAATATAGTTTTGATATTATAAAATTAATATTTTAATATTATAATTATAGTTTTCATATGATAATTAAAATGATAAATAAAATTTTATATTAAATTATAGATTTCATATTATAAAATCAATATTTTAATATAAGAACCGTTGAAGAACGTTGCATAATTATATGCCGTTGAACAACATGACAATGTTGGAAACAACAAATATGGGTGCCATGTTGGCAAACCCACTTTAAGAACTTCCATTGGAGTTGGTCTTATAATGAAATATGATTGTCGGTGAAGACAATTAAAGTTTATATATTATTTTCAATTAAGGTGAAGATTGTTGGGTTCGATTGAAAATATACATGTTGAATAAGTTTCACATCGTTTAGTTTTGTGAATGGAGAGAGAGTCCAAGACTGTATATAGAATACAAGTTCTTTCAGGTTTCACATTACTTAGTTTTGTGAAGGAAGAGGGAGTCCAATGCTATATATAAGATTCAAGCTGTTGATTCCAAGAAGCACTTGTCAAAAGCACTTTAAGCTTGTATTTAACTTTCTTTGTTCTCTTATGCTCTTGTATTAGAGTGTTGTGAGATGTAGAGTGGGTGTATTGGGGCCTGAGTTAGTTGAGGGTATATTATGTGTTGTAACAATTTTCACATAATGTTATTCTCTGGTTGGAGTTTTCACGTTAATCTCTTGTGTCGTTATTGTATTTCTCTTTTTTCTCTATGCTTTGTTTGTTTTTTCCCCAACAACTGGTATCAGAGCCTGGTTTGATCCGGGGATGAGTGTTCTTAGTATACTATGTGATTGTAGTTTTGTCTGATCTTCCACATCAAAAAAGAAGGGTAGTCTTGTGAAAGAGTTGTTGAGCTGCAGTCACGAATTTCACTGTGTAGTTTGGGCTAGAGAAAATTGATGGAAGAATTTTTTGACTTGTGGAAAGTTCAAGTCAAAGATGTGTTGATACAATCAAGATTACACAAGGTGCAAAATTATGTCAGTGGTTGAAGAGCTTCATGCCAACAAGGAAGTTGCACCATAAAATTTCAACCTGGTTTTCGACATGTGAAATTCTTGGAGTGGTTTAGTTTCAAGTGAAATTTATTCTTCATGATAAAATATATGATTGTCGGCGATGACAATGCGAAATTCTTGAAGTGGTTTATCTTCAAGTGAAATATATTTTTCATGAGAGAGTATGATAGTTTTTAAAACTACGATTGTCGGTGAAGGCAATGTGAAAATTCTTGGAGTGATGTAGTTTCAAGTGACTATACTCTTTATGGTGGAGTATGATTGTCAGTGAAGACAATAAAATTTTATGTATTATTTTCAATCAAGGTGGAGATTATTGGGGTTGATTGAAAATATGCATGTTGGTATTCTTTATAGTGGAGTATGATTGTCGGTGAAAACAATGAAAGTTTATGTATTATTTTCAATCAAGGTGGAGATTGTTGGGTTGAGTTGAAAATATACACGTTGAAGAAGTCCCATTTTGCTTTGTTTTGTGAATGAAAAGAGACTCCAAGGCTATATATAGGATACAATTTCTTTAAAGTCTCACATTGCTTAGTTTTGTGAAGGAAGAGGGAGTCCAAGACTACATATAGGATTCAAGTTGTTCATTCCAAGATGCATCAGTCAAAAGCACTTTAAGCTTGTATTTGACTTTCTTTGTTCTCTTATACTCTTGTATTAGAGTGTTGTAAGATATAGTTAAATATTTATTTTGAAGGGTGTGGGTGTGCTCGGGGTCTGGATTAGTTGAGGGTATATTATGTGTTGTAACAATTTTCACATAGTGTTATTCTCTGATTGTCTATTGACAACGACCGTTGTTTTTTCTTCGGTTTTGGAGTTTCCACGTTTATCTCTTGTATTGTTATTATGTTTATTTTTTCTCTCTATGCTTTGTTAGTTTTTTCCCAACAATGATAACAATGATTTTATGGATTAGAGTAAATTTGATGGGATAAATGAATATTTTGTGGAAGTTGATATAGACGATTGTGTCGCTGATGTTGCAACACATGTTATGGCCAACAAAATTCATATCCATTTATATGTTGAACCCAATGTTGAACCTCATTATCCTGGTTTAAATAAAAGTAATAAAGCAAGTGATGAAGAAGAAAGTATGGAACATGAATAAGTGGACAAGTCATTGTGAATAAAGTATGTCTCCAAAATGAGTTTGGAAGATCCGCGTGATCATTATAGATTGAACCATGTCCAACAAAGTTTGGTTTCTTCTCTCGGACACACCATTCCATTGTGGTGTTTCAAGAGGAGTAAGTTGGAAAAAAATTCCACACTTTTTTGGATGATCATCAAAATTTATGCTTAAATATTCACTGTTTTGATTTGATCGAATGATTTTAATATTCGAGCGATATCAAATAATACATCACTACTATCCAATTGACGAATACATCATGTGATATGATGAAACCTTTATGTGATATTGATTATGTGTTTAATTACCCTTTTCCCTCATGTCTATAAGTATAAGGCGTAGACAATGTCATCATTGTCTAGTTCAATATTGGACCCTTAGACATTTATCATATTATGTAGGATGAGAAAATTCTATCTAGGCCACTCATTTAACTCACCATGATTTATGAAGTACCCATCAACAATATTTATTTCCCTCCTGTTACGGATAATGTTTGAACAATAATTGTGAGATATTGAATCAAACTCTAGTATGGTCGAAGGGTAGCTTCTTTGCTCGACAATTTGACATGATCTTAGCATCTCATCAAAGTCTGTTCACATGTTATGGTCGAAGTATGCTAGGAGTGTTAGCATGTCGAATTGGGTCTGTTTGTTATGCCCAATTTTTTAAGTTAGATTGTTCCTTAAGTTAGCTTGTATAATGGGCACGTGTGTAAAAGTCCATTATATTAGTGTGTTAGTTCTCTTATAAATAGCATGCTAATCTCTCATCTTTGACATAAGGGAAAATTCTAATTAGGGCGATAGAGGTTATTTGCTATTCTGTAACACTTGTAATCTTGTTTTAAAGAGAAAGTAAAGAATAACATTTTATAACCAATTTCATTGTGTTCTTCTTGTTTCTCTCTTTTCTACCCTTGTGGGTTTCTTACTGATCAAGAAATTGATTATACTTTGTTATTCTCATATCGTTTTTTATAACAAACTGGTGTGATGAGTGTGGAAGAGAATATGCCATCAACAAAGTATGAGATTGAGAAATTCACTGGTGTGAATGATTTTGGTTTGTGGCGCTTGAAGATGTAAGCCCTTCTTGTTCAACAAGGTTTGTTAGAAACGTTGAAAGGATCAGAGAAGATGGATGCTGCCCTAACGGAAAAAGGAGAAGAAAACGATGGTAAAAAAATCCCACAGTGCCATTGTATTGAGCCTTGGTGATAAGGTTCTCCGACAGGTTTCAAAGGAGAAAATCGCAGCTAGTGTGTGGACAAAACATGAAGGTTTATACATGAAAAAATCGTTGGTTAAAAATTTCTACCTGAAGCAAGCTTTGTATTCATTCAAGATGAGTGAAGACAAATCCATGGCTGAGCAGCTGGATATGTTCAACATGTTGATTCTTGATTTTGAGAATATCGATGTCAAGATCGAGGATTAGGATCAAGCGATGTTGTTGTTGTGTGCTTTGCCTAGATCACATGATCACTTCAAAGAAACTCTCTTGTATGGAAGAAATTATCTCACCTTTGAAGAAGTTCAATCAACCATGAATTCTAAGGATTTGAATGAACGAAAGGAGCACGAGCCATCCTCGACTGGTGAATGTCGCAACTGCGAAAAACAACCTGGCGGAAAAACAGAAGAGTCGCCACCGAGCGTTATTTATCCCTACGGGGGAAAGGAAAAGATCGAAGAAAACCTAAAAAAGTGAGAAGACATTGTCATTGCAACCAAGTCCTGGGTTCGGGAGTCGATTACACGAGAGGAAGGTATTAGCACCCCTTCCCGTCCGTTGTACTCAACGGGACCCACGTTTGCAGCTCTAATCAAAGGGTGCATTTATCTAAAGCCTACTGCTAACGGAAACTAAAAGGGAAAAACAAAAGGAGACTCGACAGGACTTCGTCATCCTAGGCCTACATATTCTCTCGCGCAATGGGAAAGTCAGAGTCAACATAGTTCGGAGGACTACGAGTGAAGGGGAAGGTTGCTCGCCAAGACTTCGTCGTCTTGTGCCTATGTATACTCATCTGGTATGAGGAATTAGAGCAATCATAGTTCAGCTTACCACATGTTGCTTAGTATTTTTTATGAGCGACGTTAAGTTCCCATTCCAACAGTTAGGGTCAACGCCTATTTACGGTAGAACGAAAAAATAACGTACTCTTTCTAAAAATGAGTTGACAAACGATCCCAAAGGACGAAAATGATTTGTATTTGTTTGTGAGTTTTAGAAAAGTGAATTGACTTTATTTGGAATATGCATCGCATTAAAGTCTATGACATAGGATCATATACTTTACGCTAATGATCCAAACGTCTCGCGTGCAAATTACTCTAAGATGAGATTAGAAATGCATCCGCTCATCTTTTCCCATGTGCTTAAGCCTCGTGGCGCACAATGCACATCATATTTATTAAGTTTTTTGATTTTGTTTTAAGAGAGAAGAAGAGAAAGATGCACAAAAGGTCTAAGGGAAACTCAGTCCTAACGTTGTCATGCAAAATGAACCTAAAGTTGGGATGCGGAAGGAATTCTATTCTAATGTTAGCATGCAAAAGGTGGACCTAAAGTTGAGGTTAAATGGAACTACCCTAATATTGTCATGCAAAGGATTGAGAGCCTAATGTCTATCCTACTTTGAACCTAATTAAAAATTAAGTTCAAACTAGGAGCCGTAAGGGAGAATGTGATCAAACACAAGTAAACATCAAGAAAACTCAATCACAACAAAAAAAGAAATCCAAGACTTAGAAAAGAAATGAGATGAAGAATGGATTAAAGCAACACACGTATGCACTAAATAAAAAAAACAACAGTAACAACAATGCTCATGCACTGCATAGCTATACAGACTAGCAAATAATCCAAAGCAACATTTAACAGCTCACGTTTTCAGCATATTACATGTGTAAAACGCAGCAGGCATAATGGACACAATTAACAACATGCCAAAAATCAAGACAGCAGGTGTAAAAGGCTCATGCAGCATATATGCATCAACAATGAAACAACACTTCAAGCAAACAATGATCATAAATGAACATGCATAACAAGTCAAACCAAGCATCAAGATTACCGACAACCAAGATTGAGCAATTATTGGCATATGATCAAGTCATTCAAGAACACACACGATTATACATCAATACTTCAACAGAGGCATATGACATTGTGCGGATCAAGTATGAACATGCATCAAGCAAAGTCAATTGATGAACAAGTATTAACAATTAAGTACAAGTAATCTCAACAAGATTGCACAATTAAACATTCAACAAGAACATCATGCATATTCAACAACAATTAATTGTTTTGAACAATCATGAATTTGCAGAATTGGAAACAAACATGAGCACGTAACACAAATCCAACAAGATAAACATTGGAAACAAACATGAGCACACACATGCTATAAAGTATGATGAAACAACTCAAAAATAGTCCACAAATATGCATCATATTAATCCATGAAGATTAGAAGTGGAAAGAAATCAAAACAAGCTTGGAAATGCACAAAAATCACATTCTGCATAAGTGTTAATCGATTAACCATTTGCTAGGAAAAATGTGTTAATCGATTAACACAATGAAAAACAACAAAAATACATTGGTTAACCGATTAACCATTTTTGCCTAGCAAATGGTTAATCTGTTAACACTGTAAAAAACAGCAACATAAAATTCAGCATAAAAGCACTTTTCATCAACTTAATCACTTAATCTCCACATGTTAGAGCATGCAATTGATCACTAAAATTACATTAAATAAAAAAAATTAAACACCAATTGAATCCATCAATATCAAGATCAATAATCAAAGCAATCAATGGATCAATTATCACCAAAAATCATAAGATCTACATTGTGAAATGCAAAATTAAGCCAAATCAAAGCTAGATCTAAAAATTACCAACCTACAAAGCTGAGATTTGCGTTGGTGAGTGTTGTTAAACTGAAATTGATCAAAGCAAGAAAACCAAATATCTATGAAGCTCTTGCAAGAAAAGTTGAAGATCCAAGCAATAATCCACAAATAAGCCAAAATCTCTTCAAGAAGTGATTCCAAAACTTGATCATGATCCAATAAGTTGCAACTTCAGAATTGAACAATAGATGATGATGTAGTGGAGGTTTAGCTCAAGAATTCACAAATTGCAATATACAATTTGTGAAGCTTTTGATTATGGAGCTTTTGTGAGGGTTTTGGAATGAGAGAAAAATCAGAGAAAAGTTGAGATAGTTGGAATGAGAAGAGTAGTGAAATCAGAAAATAGATCAAGTTATGTGAGGTTTGGAGTGAATTAGCTTAAATAAGCTTTAGGTTTGGAACCAAGCTGTGGTTTGGAGTGTGGGTTAGTATTAGGAATGAAAATTAGGAATGTAATTAGGAATTGAAATGTTTGAGTGTTTTGAGGGAGGTGAAATTAATTTTGAATAATGAATCAAATTTGAACCAATTCTAGATCCTTCTACTGGTGTATAAATGAATTCAAGTGATTGAAATGGAGTAACACATGCTGGAACGCTGGAAATTGAAGTTTCTGGACAAAATTCACCTGGTTAATCGATTAACCGAATTTTTCTTGCAAATGGTTAATCGATTGATCCATTCAAAATTTCAAATTTTGGCGCCTTAAAGAGGGAAACTTGGAGAATCGCCTGTTGCCACTTGTTCTGAGCATAGTTTGGCATATGAAACTTGTCTTTTGATATTGCACCTATATAACACCTGGAATAAATTGTGAACTGTCTCCTGCGCTCAAAATAACCTGCTAAAAAAATATAATCTGGTATCCGATTGTTGAGCGAAATAACTGTTGAAGCCTCTGATGCTTGTTGTTTAAAGACTTTCAATAAAAGAAAATCCTGAGCCATAGAACAACTTGATCCCATGTCTCGAGAACCAATGCTATGATATGCACAATGATAATGCAAATGAACGAAACATAAGCCAATTACAGTTAGAAACGAGAGGGCATATTTTAAGATGCTACAATGAAGGCCTGTCGATTAAGGCAAAATTCACAAAGAGAGATGGCAAGTTTGACAAGAAGAAAGGTAAAAGTTTGCAAAATTCTTATAGTGGTGATGCATGTGGTATTCGATATTATCACTGTAAGAAGGAGGATCATACAAGAAATATGTACCCCGAACGCCTGAAAGATCATGAAAGTAAGGATAATGGCAACACAATCATTGTTCAAGATGATTTCGACTCATCAAATGTTCTTGTGGTTTCAAGCGGTGACTCAAGTAAAGAGCGGATTATAGATTCAGGTTGCACTTGGAACATGAATCCAAACAAAGACTTGTTCGAGGAACTATATCATTAAGATAGTGGATCTGTATTGCTTGGAAATAATAAAGCTTATAAGGTTGCAGGTGTTGCATTTGTAAGATTTAAGCTCCATGATAAGTCAATAAGGTTGTTGACTGAAGTCAGGTATGTACCTGATTTGAAGAGAAATTTGATTTCTCTTGGTAAATTTGAAAATAAAGGGTTTTTAAAGGAGAGAAAAGTATTCTAAAGGTCATGAAGGGGTTGAAGGAAGTCTTAAGAGGCATGAAGAAACAAGGCTTGTATACCCTTAAGGCTGAAGTTGTCAGTGGTTCTGCATATTTTGCATCCACGAATGAAGAAACAAGGCTTGTATACCCTTGAGGATGAAGTTGTCAGTGGTTCTGTATATGTTGCATCTACGAAACCTTTGTCGAAGACAAAAATCTAGCACATGAGATTGTGACATGTCAATGAAAAGGGTCTGGTCGAATTGGGGAAACAAAATCTACTTGGTGGAGACAAATTCGAAAAGCTGAAGTTTTGTGAACCATGTGTACTTGGAAAATCTTGCAGAGTGAAGTTCAATAAAGGCAAACAAAGAACATATGGATCCCTTGATTACATCCATGCTGATCTTTGGGGGTATGCTAGGTGTCCATCACATTCAAGAGCAAGGTATTTTCTATCCATAGTTGATGATCATTCCAGAAATTTATGGGTATTCGTCCAAACGACTAAGGATGAAACTTTTGAGAATTTCAAAAGTTGGAAGGCTCTGGTCGAAAATCAGATTAATATAAAGGCCAAAAGGTTGAGATTTGACAATGGCCTTGAACTTTTCCATGAGGCGTTCGACAATTTTTGTGCAGCCTCTGGTATTACAAGGCACACAGTTACTGCACGTACTCCCCAACAAAATGGTTTTGGATGAAAGGTTTAATTGAACCATTTTGGAAAGAGTTAGATGCATGTTGACTAGTGATGGGTTAAAAAAGGTGTTTTGGGTGAGACTGTTTCGATAATACCATATATGATAAACAGATGTCCTTCGACCATGTTAGATATGAAGACACCTGAAGAAGTCTGGTCGAGACATCCATCTAGCCTCGATAGACTTAGAGTATTTGGTTATTTATCATATACTCACATTAGGCAAGACAAAGTCGAACCTAGAGCTCTGAGATGTAATTTACTTGGATACCCTAAAGGAGTCAAATATTATAGGTTGTGATGCCTAGAGCTAGGTCACAAGAGGTGTATCACAAGTCGAGATGTATTTTTTAATGAAGCTGAGATGACTTTCAAGAAAAGTGAATACATTGGTCAAAATTCGAAGATCTCTGAAGAAGAGTTAGAACAAGATGAGATTCCTGTTGAGGTGGAGCATAGTGGTGCTGAATTGCATGAACCATATGAAGTCGAAGAAGAAGCATAAGATGCTTAAGAAACTGAGGAAGTTGAGGAAAATTTCGATGACTACCTGTTGGTAAGAAATAGGCCGAGAAGAGTCATCAAGCCACCTCAAAGACTTGGGTATGCAGATCTTATAGCTTATGCCTTGATCTCTATAGTCTATAAGGAAAAGACTGAATGGATGAAGGCCATCGATGATGAGATGAAGTCTCTTCATGATAACCATACTTGGGAACTAATAAAAAAACCTGCTGGAGCCAGGTTAGTCATTTGTAAGTGGATTTTCAAAGTTAACAAACGAATCCCAGGAGTGACATCAAAGAGATACAAGGCAATGTCGTGTTCTCTCCTGTTGTGAAGCACATATCCACTCGAATGTTACTTGCCATGGTGGCACCGTTCGACCCATAGTTAGAAAAAATGAATGTAAAAATTGCTTTCTTGTATGGAAATCTAGATGAAACAATCCTGATGAGGCAACCTGAAGGGTATGCATAAAAGGGAAAGGAAGGTTATGTGTGCAAGGTGAATAGATTTTTATATGGACTGAAAAAATCTCCTCGTAGTGGAATAGGAGATTCGTTAAGTTCATGGCTTACATAGGTTTTATTAGAAGTCAGTTCGACCATTGTGTTTACTTCAGATTTTGACCTGGAAATTCATTTTTTATTTTGTTGCTTTATATGGATGATATTCTCGTAGCTAGGAACAATGTCGAGGATGTAATAAAGGTAAATGATGAAATCAATAAGAAGTTTGATATGAAGGATCTGGGAGCCACATCCAAGATTCTTGGGATTAACATCCGAAGAGACAAAAAGCAGTCGAGATTCTGCTTATATAAAGAGTCATACCTGAAGAAGATTCTCGACAAGTTTGGTATGTCGAATTCAAAGCCTATTGTGACTCTGACAAATCCTCAATTCAAGCTGAGTATAAATCAGTGTCCCAATAGTGAGGTCGAAAGAGCTTATATGAATAACATCACATTTGCTAACATAATAGGTTCTTTGATGTATGCTATTATCTGTACTAAACCCGATGTAGCATATACAATAAGTCTATTAAACAGGTACATGGAAAATACTAGAAAGGCTCACTGGCAAGCATTAAAGTGGATTTTAAGGTACATAAATGAGTCTCTAAACAGAGTCCTGATTCATGGTGGAACATATGGTGAAACTAGTCAAGCATAAACCGAAGGGTATGTCGACTCAAATTATGCAGGTTGTATGAATTTCAGAAAATTTATTTCTTGATATGTGCTTACAATGTTTGGCATAACAATTAGTTGGAAAGCAACACTTCAAAAGGTTGTTGCCTTATCAACCACTGAAGTGAAATATATCATCCTCACTAAAGCTATGAAAGAAGCATTGCGTCTTGAAGGTTTTGCTAAGGAGCTGAAACTTCAAGGTCGAGTTATCACTATTAAATATGATAGTCAAAGTGCTATACGCCTCTCAAAGAATTCTTCCTATCATGAGCAAACCAAACACATCGATGTGACGTTGCATTTCGTCAAAGGGGTAATCAAGCGTGGAGAAGTCCAAGTGCTAAATGTTTCGACAGATCACAATGTTGCTGATATGATCACCAAGTTGCAAGTTTTTCCACTGTATGCAGTTGATAAAGCTACATGAAGAAAACTATTTTGTTCCCTTGATGTTATAGAGTTTGTTCCAAGGTGGATATTTGTGAGATATTGGATCAAACTCTAGTATGATCGAAGAGTAACTTCTTTGCTCGACAATTCGACAAGATCTTAGCATGTCGTCGACGTCTGTTCACATGCTGTGGTCAAAGTATGATAGGAGTGTTATCATGTCAAATTAGGATTGTTTGTTATGGTCAATTGTTTAAGTTAGCTTGTTCCCTAAGTTAGCATGTGTAGTGGGCCTGTGTGTAAAATTGCATTAGGTTAGTGTGTTAGTTTTCTTATAAATAGCATGTTAATCTCTCATCTTTGACATAAGCACAAATTCTAATTAGGGCGAGAGAGGTTATTTTCTATTTTGTAACACTTGTAATTTTGTTTCAAAGAGAAATAAAGAATAGTAGATTATAACCAATTTCATTGTGCTCTTCTTGCTTACCTCTTTTCTACTCTTGTGGGTTACTTGCTGATCAAGAAATCGATTATACTTTGTTATTCCGACATTATTTTTCACAAAAATAATAAAGTATCGATTCCACATCTAGGGTATATAGTGGTTTCAGGTCGAATGAAATATACACCACTATCACTATAAAATAATTTATGACATTTACATAACATTTTATATAATATTCTTACAGAGGGTCAATCCAATATAAATATTACTCATAATATTTATACTTGTGTAAAGACTTGATAAGTCTTTATCCATGATCCATGAGATGTGGTCATTAGTTTATCAACATAAGTGTCTTTATGACTTATTGATATCTCACTTTACAGTAAAGCTCAACTACAAATACTTTAAGAAATTATCCTTATATTTAATGAGGTCTCATGATTAATTCATACTTAATATTTTATCAAACAGACAAACTATTATAAGGACTTTATTACTTTGGAAAAACAAACATAATAAAGAAACGCATTATTATTATTAATAAAAAAATTAGATAAAAGTACTAAGTTATAATAAAGTTACTGGCCCCTATAACTTACATCGACATTTGAATGTATACTTGGTTATGTTAATACCAATTCGTAGTGCCTATGTGTTTCTCAATTCATATTGTTAATACCAATTATAATTGTGTGTGTTTGTCTGTGTCATATTATTGTGTTAAGATCAATTCAAATTAAATATAAATATGCGCATTTAGTGGGCTTGCATGTGTGCTGACTGTGTGTGCAAATTGTGAATGCAAGATACAATAATTCATTTATGTGCCTAGTGTGTCTATTTATGTTTAATTGTATATGTGTTATCATGACATTATAAAATTTTTAATGAATGTGTTTGAAGAGATGTTTGATGGAATTGAGAATAGGTTATGACTTATACACGTATATACAATTTTCAAGAAGAAATTTGGAAGAGGTACTCTCACAAAAGAATTGATGATGAGAGTTTCCAAGGAAACTTCCTATTAAACATGGTAAGAAAAAATGTCTGAAATAAAGAAACTAGAAAGCATGGAAGTGGTTGAAGGGTGTTCCTACCAAGAATTGGTGTAATTAAGCATTTAACATCGACCCCAAATGTCATGTGTGAGTGAATTATGAGCTACCTAAGAATAGGAAGATCACTTATGCAACTAAACTTGATAGATGAAAGTATAATGTAATATCCATTCTTATGAAAAAATTAGATAAATAAGTGTTTATGAGTAGCAAGTTAACACCATGCTGGTCCATAAATGGGGAATGATAGGTTAAATATTCCTTTAACATATAACAATTTATTATTAATGTTAAAAAAAAGACACACACTTATAAGTTTTAGGTTTTGGTTAAAACTCCATGTAAAAATGCATGTTTTACACTAAGGTATATGCATAAAAAAAACCTAAGGATTATGTTGATGAGTGCTACTTAATAAATATGTATGCACTATGTTACAACTTTCCTATCAGTCCTTTAAATAGGGTGGAAATATGGCCTAAAGTTGAATTTGATGAACTTCACCCTTTATATAAAAAGGGATATAGGAGACCTAAAAAACTAAGATTCAATGAATTAGGTGAGGGTGGTTCTAGATCTAGAAAACATGGTGTGACATGCAAATGTATTATTGTGATAACCTTGACCACAACTAAAGGAAATGCAAGACCTTTATTTAAAATCCAATTTTTTTGAAAAGAAAAGTAAGATTTAGTTATGTTTGTTAGTTGAGTATTATCTGCTTGTTGGATATTTTAGATGCTTTTGTATTTCTTGTAGAGAAAAACTTCAAGAGATAAATTAAGTGTTGAGACAAGTGGTGAAACAGCTAAACAAAATCAAAATGAAAAAAAGGATTCTAGTGTTGAAACGAATGCAATTTATGAACTTGTCACCCATTAACCATATTTGGACCAAATGCAAGTGTTAAACTTGTTGAACATGTCAACCCTGCTAAACCAAATGCAATTCCTAAACTAAATGAAACTTTTCCACCTAAACTGAAGTCACAAACAACTGTCAAGAGTGTTGCAAGTACTAGAGGAAAAATATTTCAAAACCAAAAAATAAGGTATTATCTAGAGGAAAAAATATGATTAATGACATAGTTTTTGTAATGAACTTTAAGTGATATTATACGTGTAATGACTTATGACTTATGCACTTTATGTGTTTTTTCCCCATTTTGACGGATGTTATGACTTATGCACATGATGTATTTTTTTATCCATGTAATTACTAAGTGATGTCATGTAATGATTTATGCACTTTGTGCTTTTTAAAATGATCATTTGTCCCCTGCATTTTAATGAGCTTTATTTTACCCCATATTAGTTATCGGTTACTCATTGATACATGCTTGCTTTTGCACAATGTTAATGAGATAACAATATTGTTTTCTCAAAAGTCAATACCAAATAAAATCATAACAAATTCAAGGACATAACAATAGGATACGTAAAAACCAATCCAATTCCATTCATTAATAATACAAAATTCACATTGATACATAAACATTATTACATTGAAATCGAAGGTCATAACTTACTACTTATATATATCAATTAGTAAATAACAAAAGAAGAAAAAAGTCTAAAAAATAATAAGTGCAACCATTAGGCCATGACTTTTTTCTATTCAAATTGAAGTTTCTTATTTGTTTTTTCATGCTTCTTTGAGCTTAATTCTATCTCATATTCATTCCTAAATTTCTTTCCAAATTCCTTCCCCATGTACTTTTAAAATTTATTCAAATAAGCCTTTATAAATCGATAATTTTTACAAACAAAATTTGAACTTGTTAGTATTTTTTCAATTCGAGACTTACCAACAACTTCATCAAGCTCATCACCTTAGATAAAAATGTCACAACATTCTTCAATAAAGGATAACAATGTTATGGTGATGAATGAAATGAATGAGATTAATTTATATAAAAAATTATGTGATACTCACCAATCCATATTTTGTACATGTAAAAAAAAACTTTGGAATTTCAAAGGTGCTCGAAACCACATCTTCATAACATGATCATAATCACATTTGGACAAATTTATTCCACTTGAGTTGCCAATTAATGATATTTTTATTTGACCAATTTGAGAATCCTAATATTAATTAAATTGTTTGTGAAGGAAAGCAAAGAAGACGAATCTATGAAAGAGGAAATTTTTTTTAAGCTTGGGGTTGAACGAAAAGAAGATAACATGAGATGTGCAATATGGTTAATTAATTTAAATTTACAAAAATATATTCATAGTGACCTGTCAATAGTATTAATAACATGTCAAAAAGTTAACTTACATTACACAAATAAATTAAAATATTTAAAAAAACATAATAAATACATCAACTATACAAAATGGATGTATTAAATAATACAAAGGACTATCTGATTTCAATCTAACAACAATGCTAATTTTGAATCAGGAGTATATTAAGTACATGGAATTTGATTTTGTATCTTTTAGAATTTCTTGGCCTTCTTGGGGAAAAACCCAATCAAAAGATAATAATGATGAACAAGTGAGCAATGTGGAGAGGGTGAGAGAATCAGAAAGACTAGGGGTGGAAAATAGTGGTATTTTCATTAAAAATCCTAAATTGAGGTATTTATACATCATTGAATAATATTGCAACAAACCAACTAAATAAAAAACAAAATTTGATAGATGGTAATCAGTTACTACAGGCTTGTATTACACAAAACTCGCTGCTTTAGATGGTATCAGATTGCACAAAGTTGTAACTGGTTCCGCAAAAATCACTACCACATGTGGTAACCGGTTGCAAAAAAGTGGTAACTAGTTAGGCAAAGCTACTAGAACATGTGGTAACTAGTTATAGACCCGAAGTAATCAGTTACATCTTACTTGAATTACTTTTTTTTTCTCAACACACCACCTTAATTCAAGTCTTCCATACTCGTGTGTTCTTTAACCACTTGAACACTTTAATTGAAAATCCTTTAGTTAGCAAATTGGCCACGTGATCTTCACTTTTGCAATACCCAAACTTCAATTTTCCTCCACTCACAAGCTCTCTTAAGTAGTGAAATCTCATCTATATATGCTTGATTCTCCCATGTGCAATGGGATTCTTGGTAATGTTTATAGAGGAAACATTGCCAATCATTAATGTCACAACTTCATTTTCTTTACTGCACAACTCCTTTATTAAATTCATCAATCATACAACTTGACACACACACGCACGTAGACATTGTAATGTACCCAGTCTCGCAAGAAGATATCGTCACAAATGGTTAATTCTTATAACACTAAGAGATTGATGTTTCTCCATACATAAAGATGTATCCAACAATAGGTTTTCTATCATATTTATCTCCAGACCAGTTTGGGTCAGTATAACTAAGCAATTTGTAACTTCTACCTCTGCCTATTGCGGGAAGTGACACTACTAGAAAAAAGACATTTGGGAAAATGATTTTACATCGGGTATTCACTCGAAGCGATGTAAAATGTGAAATTATAAACACAGTGACAATATCATAAATAATAATAAATTTTTTATTAGAGCTTTTACATCGGGCCAATTATTCCACCGATGTAAAAAAGTTAGGGTTTGTAAATTATAAACACGGTGGCAGTATCGTAAATAATTGAAAAAAATTATTAAATGGGATTTTACATCGGTTATGAGATCCACCGATTTAAAAAGTTTACAAAATAAATTAATAAATGGGTTTTACATCGGTTATGCTTCCAACCGTTTTAAAAAGTAATATTAAAAAAATTATTATATGGGATTTTAAATCGGTTTTGGTTACAACCGATTTAAAAAGTAATATTAAAAAAAAAATTAAAAAATGGATTTTAAATCGGGTAAGTTTTCCACCGATTTAAAAAGGGAAAAAAATAAAATATGCATTGTGATATTAAATCGGTTTCAATTTCAACCGATTTAGAACCCCTCCCCCCCAAACCCAAAAAAAGGTTTCGTTCACCAAACATTCCTTTTAAACCCTAAAATCATTTCTCCCCCGCCGCTGACGAAGTTGTCCTCCCTCCGCCTGACGACCGTTCGCCCATGACGAGTTAACTCCCTCCCTCCGCACCGCCGTCTACCACGTGAAAGCTCCCTCCCTCCGCACCATCGTCACCACGAAGAAACCTCCCTCCCTCCACGCCATTGTTCCCTCACCAATTCCGTCACCTCCTCCGTCATTCCCTCACCAATTCCGTCACCTCCTCCGTTTCATTTGGCTGATGTGCATAAACATTGTGCTGAGACTTGGTTAAAGATTAAGGGTAACAAGTAAGTGGATTTTTTATAGTGCTTTATGGTTATTTATTTTTTTGAGATTGATTCTCTTTTGGTGGTGAATTTGTGAGATTGATGAATGCTAGTCCTGTCCAATGTATTTGAGTTGATACTTGTTGGAATGGTAAGGAAGAAGTCAATATTGGATGGAAATGTCAAAGATGAGCTATATCTAAGAGTTTGATTTTGGGGTGATGAAAATTGATTTTGATTGAATTGAGTTTATAAAGTTCGTTTTGATTGAAAGTGTATTGTATCAAAATTGATTTAATATATGTTTGTTTTCACGTTTGGAGCATCTAGAATTTGATTTTGGATGTGCATAATTGATTTAAACATGTTTGGTTGTTTTAGAGTAGAATTGACTATGTTTTTTTAGAAATGATTCTACTTGAAAATAAAATGTGACTTTTGAGTTTAAACGACATTTTTTCAATAAATTTGTTTTTTGGTTGTTCCGAAAAAAAAAGAGTATTGAAAAACTTTCTGCTGTTATTACAATGGTTGATTATCATTTTCCTAGTGATTGTCCTAATGATTTGGTTGCAGTTTCGGAACTTTGTCTAAATCCCATCTTGGTGACAAATCCTATCATTGACTTTGTCTAAATAGAACCTTGAGTGCATAGTGTAAGTTCTGTACCCTCTTTGTTGTTTCTCTTATTTTGGCATCAGAAAATAAAATAACTAATTAACCAAATAAACTCCAATTGCTTCAGTTTATTGATATTTCGTTTCTCGCGGAATTTATGTCCCTCTTTTTCTCTTAACTGCGAGTCATCCGGCCGCCACGATATTGCAAGTTCTCTTTTCATTCTTTATTACTTCTCAATTCTTATTTTATGCCACGTGTTTACACGTAGAGACTTTTGTTCTGTCTAATGTCCAAAAGAGGGACTATTATAGGCGTCCCAACGATTTAACTCTGTATGCATTAATTTTGGAACATAGGTATGAATGTAGTTGGATGAGAGTCAATCGATTAAATGTCGAGTACGGACATAGAGTGATGGAATTTCTAGAGTTTGCTGAAAGTAATGCTAAAAAAATCTTGCTCCTCCTAAGAGTGATGCTGAAAAAAGGCTTCATCTGCTTTTTCTCTGTCCATGTGTTTGTTGTGCAAATCACGAACCAAAACTCAATAAGAAAGAAATCATGGATCATCTAATTTGACATGGGATTTGTCAAAGTTATACACAATGGATAT
The DNA here is from genome assembly GCA_963859935.3 of Lathyrus sativus. NCBI lineage: Eukaryota > Viridiplantae > Streptophyta > Magnoliopsida > Fabales > Fabaceae > Lathyrus > Lathyrus sativus. The sequence continues at coordinate 426,221,110 of OZ012739.1, forward strand.
AGCACGGTGAGGTAGTAGCAAAGTCAAATGTGTCCCAAAGAGATAATGTTAGTGCATAAATGGATGATCGTCTGGAAGACATGATGCGTGATATTGGACAAGATTCGTTTAAGAAGGCGCATGCATATGATAATTTATGCAGTGACAAGGATAAACCTTTGTACCTGGGATGCACAAATTTTACACGTTTGTCAGCAGTGTTAAAATTGTTTAATTTGAAGGAAAATAATGGGTGGACTGACAAAAGTTTTACCGAATTACTCGAATTGTTGACATAGATGCTTCCAAAAGGTAACGTAATGCTAAATCGTTTTACAAGGCAAAAAAGATATTATGTCCGATGGGATTGGAGTATGAAAAGATACATGCATGCCCTAATGATTGCATATTATACAGAAAAGAGTATGTAAACTATAATCATTGTCCGAAGTGCAAGGCGTCACGCTACAAAAAGAAAGCTGGTGATTCTAGTGATGATGAGGCGGTAAAAAAGGTTCCTCCCGCGAAAGTGGTATGGTACCTACCAATAATTTCAAGGTTTAAGAGACTATTCGCTAATGCAAATTACGTAAAGAATCTTAGATGGCATGCAGAAGAAAGAAAGTGTGATGGAAAAATTCTCCATGTAGCTGATTCTTTACAATGGAAGAAAATAGATGCTTTGTTTCCAAATTTTGGCAAAGAGTCGAGAAACCTTAGACTTGGACTTTCAACTAATGAAATGAATCCGTTTGGTAATCTAAGTACTAACCATACTTGTTGGTCTGTTCTCCTGATGATCTACAACCTATCTCCTAGGTTGTGCATGAAGCGTAAATATATTATGTTATCGATGATGATTTCGGGCCCAAAACAACCTGGAAATGACATAGATGTTTATCTAACTCCTCTGATTGATGATTTAAAAGTGTTGTGGGAGGAAGGAGTGTATGTTTTTGATGCGTATTCTAGTGAACAGTTCAATATGTGTGCCATGTTGTTTTGCACCATCAACGATTTTACGGCATATGGCAATTTGTATGGTTATAAAGTTAAAGGGCATAGAGCATGTCCTATATGTGAAAAAGAAACATGTTACCATCAATTTGAAAAAGGAAAGAAGACTGTTTTGTAGAAGCATGCTTCATCTCAAGGTTTCAAGGTTTTGATGACAACAACAACAAGACTCAAGATCATTTCATCTGTGCAAAAAGTCAAAAGCTTTCAAAAGACCAAGATCAAAGTATTATGGAAGTGATCAACATTCAAGCTTCATGTACATTTGCTCGATCATCTTTCAAGACTTGGACACAAGCTATGGTATATAAAAATTCTCTAATTTAATTGATATACAAGTGTTCAAATATTTTATCATTTGATCATAATGCATTAACATGTTTTAAATCATTTGGAATTGGTATAACACTTTTAAATTAATTATTTTTCAAAGTTTTTACAGTGTTAACCGATTAACCATATAGGTTAATCGATTAACGCCCTCAAATTTTAAATTCTTTGGGCCAACGTTACAGTGTTAACCGATTAACCTATATGGTTAACCGATTAACACTGAATGTTTTCTGAAAAATTGTTTCCTTTCAAGTTCAAAAATTATTTGAATGTTTTACCTTTCCATGTGTTAACTCATACTCAATTATACCCTTTTTGAAATGGTGTTTTGGCTCATATAAATTCTGATAATTTCAAATCAACAAACACCTCCAACAATTTTCAAAAACAATCATTGAATCATATTCACTACTTTTCAAATAATTTCAAATACATTCAAAAAGTGTTCATACTTGCATAACCTTTCACATCCATTTGTTTGAACACTTGTATTGAGATTAAGTTGTGAATTTTGATTAAAGGAGAAGATCAATCTCTGTATTGATATTACTATTATACTCTCAAATTATAAAAAAGAACTACAGAATAGTCTGTTGTGACTTGTGATCCAGGATTGTTGGACACAAGGGTTAGTGTTTTGCAAGAGGATTGTTCTTGCACACTAGTTTGTTTTGTTGTTAGATTGTAGGCCTCACCGGTTGATGGTGTGATAGGTTGTACTTTCTAAAACAATAGTGAAAACTCTCTTTCATGTGGAAAGGGGAGTGGAGTACCTTCGGATTGTGAAGGGAACCACTATAAATCTTGGTGTCCACTTTCTTTATGCTTTCTACTGCATCCATCACCAAGAACATAACCAAAGAAAAATTAAAGAACACCAAAAATCTGAAAAAGTTTTAAAAGGCCTAATTCACCCCCCTCTTAGGCATACTTTGAACTTACAATTGGTATCAGAGCAGGTTAAGGTAACCTGTTCCTAACGATTCAGTATGGCTTCCGCAAGTACCAACCCGATTTTCAAAGATGGTGGAAGTAGTAACAAGCCACCACTCTTTTCTGTAGAATATTTCGATTTTTGGAAAATCCGTATGAAAGCACATCTTGAGGCTCAAGGAGACGGTATATGGGAAACCGTAGAAACTGGTCCACATGTTCCTACAAGTGTGGTAAATGGTGTTGGAACTCCAAAGATAAAATCCTCATATGATGAAGATGACAAGAAGAGAATTTTAAATGAGAAGAAAGCAATCAACATACTTCAAAGCGCTCTCAGTATGGACGAATTCTTCCGTATATCACAGAGTAAATCAGCAAAGGAGATTTGGGACACCTTGGTAGAAACGCATGAAGGGACAGCCGAAGTAAAAAGATCAAGACTTAATACTTTAAGTCAAGAGTATGAAATGTTCCGTATGCAGCCTGGTGAATCCATTATTGCCTTACAAAAGAGATTCGTTCATCTAACAAATCATTTGATTGCTCTCGGGAAGACCTTCACCAATGATGATCTCAACTTGAAAGTCCTAAGATCCTTAACAAGAGAATGGCAACCGAAGGTGACCGCCATTTCGGAAAAGAAGAGTCTTTCAACGATGACATCCGCTTCCTTATTTGGCAAACTTCAAGAGCATGAACTGGAACTTGGAAGGCTTGAGAAGCATGAAATTCAAGACAAGAAGTCCAAAGGAATTGCCTTAAAGATTGACACATAGGATGACAAAAATGACGAATCTTCCGAAGACGAAAATTTCATGCTTCTAGTAAAGAAGTTTGGTAAGTTTTTTAATAATAATAAAAATTCCTCTTTTTCTAAAAAGAATAGACATTTCAGGAAAAAGGAAGTATCCACATCAAATCAAGAAGTTACATGTTACAAATGTGGGAAACAAGGTCACATAAAGCCGGATTTCCCGAAACTCGCAAATAAAGGAAAATTCAAAGGCAAAAAGGATTTCAAGAACAAAAAGGCTTATGTTGCGTGGGACGATAACGAGATAAATTCATCATCGAAATCGGATAGCGATGAATGTGCAAATATGGCTTTAATGGCTTCACACCACTCCGATGAAGAAAATGAGGTTAGTAGCAATTTTTCTGTTTATGATAATGATGCACAAGAAGTTATAGATGAACTTCTAAAAGAGTGCAAGACTTTGTATAAAAGCATCTCAGCACAAAAGAAAAGAATTTCATCTTTAGAAGAACAAAATTCTGTTCTTATGACAAATATTGAAAATGAAAAACAGAAATTGATAAATGAAAAACAAAATCTTGTATGTAAAAATTGTGAATCCTTATCTTTTCAAATTGTTCAACTTAAAAGAGTTTTAGAAAGATACGAAAAAGGTCAAATTGGCTTGGAAGAAATTCTTAAACATTAAAGATATCCTAATGATAAAAGTGGATTAGGATATTCTAAATTTTCAAAACCAAGCACCAATGAGATCATTTTTGTAAGAGCAAGTGAACAAGTTGCTAAAGAAAAGGCAAGCACTTCTAAAGTTCAGCATCAAAATCATAACAAGATAAAAGTTGCGAAGAAAAAGAATTATGTTCCTAGATATAGAAGTCACTTTCAACCTACATGTTCTTATTGTGGAATTAAAGGCCATACACCTAATGCTTGCTATGTGCGTAATATTGGTGTTGCTAAAGGGCATTATGTGTGGGTTGAAAAAGGTACTAACTATCAAGGACGCAAAGCAATTTGGGTACCTAACACTACTTAATTTTGTGTTGTAGGTATGCTTCAAGACAACGTCTAATCAATGGTATCTTGATAGCGGTTGCTCGAAGCATATGACGGGAGATATAAACAAATTTTCAAGTCTATCATTAAAGGCCAAAGGATACGTCACTTACGGTGATGATAATAAAGGAAAAATTCTTGGAGTTGGAACCGTTGGTGCACCTCCATGTACAATCATCGAAGACGTGCTTTATGTGGAAGGCCTTAAACACAACCTACTTAGCATAAGTCAATTATGTGACAAAGGGTTCCGAATCAACTTCACAAAGGAGGAATGCTTGATAGAACACGAAGTCACTCATGACATTTTGCTAAAAGCTAAAAGATATAATAACATTTTTATGATTTCTTTTGATGACTCTTCCTTGAAGGTAAAGTGTCTTATGGCAAACAAAAACGAGACATGGCTTTGGCATAAAAGATTTGCTCACATCCACATGGAGCATCTAAACAAATTGATAAAGCATGATCTAGTCGTTGGACTCCCAAAGATAAAATTCATCAAGGATAAATTATGTGATGCATGTCAAAAGGGGAAACAGATCAAGACAACTTTCAAATCCAAGCAAGTGGTTTCTACATCAAAGCCACTTCAATTGTTGCATATGGATCTTTTTGGTCCATCAAGAACAAAAAGCTTCGGAGGTAATTTTTATGCTTTAGTTATTGTTGATGATTTCTCTCGATACACATGGACATTGTTTTTAGTGCAGAAAAATGATGCTTTCAAAGCATTCAAGAAGTATACGAAACAAATTCAGAATGAGAAATCACTCACCATAGCCTCTATAAGAAGCGATCACAGTGGAGAATTCCAAAATTCAGACTTTGAAGATTTTTGCGAAGAGCATGGAATTTCTCATAATTTTTCAGCACCAAGAACACCTCAACAAAACGGTGTCGTAGAACGGAAGAATAGATCACTGGTGGAGCTTGCAAGGACAATGCTTAGCGACGCAAATCTTCCTAAATATTTTTGGGCAGATGCAGTTAGTACAACATGCTTCATAAGCAACCGTGTAAATATTCGACCACTTCTCAAAAAGACTCCGTATGAGTTGTTCAAGGGTAGAAAACCAAATATAGCATTCTTCCACATATTCAGATGCAAATGTTTTGTTCTCAACAACAATAAGGATAATCTCAGTAAGTTTGATGAGAAATCCGACGAAGGTATATTTATTGGTTATTCTCTTTATAGTAGAGCATTTAGAATTTTTAATAAGAGAACTCTTACTATTGAAGAATCCATTCATGTTTCTTTTTGATGAGACTAACCCCTCGAAAGAGGATAATATTACTGTTAATGATGATGATGACATAGTAGCTACTCAACGAGAGGAAATTTCAAAAGATCAAGAAATACCCCAAAAAGATATCACACAAATCATTGAAGAACATCAAGATCTTCCAAAAGAATGGAGAACACATAGAGATCACCCAATAGACAAAGTTATTGGTGATATTAGCCAAGGCGTTGCAACTCGACTTAATCTAAAGGATGCTTGTCTCAACATGGCTTTTGTGTCTCAAATTGAACCATCCAAGATTGATGAAGCTTTAGGCGACGACCAATGGATTGTAGCAATGCAAGAAGAACTCAACCAATTCGAAAGGAATCAAGTTTGGAGTCTTGTACCAAGACCAGATCATAAGCACATCATAGGAACAAGATGGGTGTTCAAGAACAAACTTGACGAGAATGGGATCATAGTTCGTAACAAAGCAAGATTGGTCGCTCAAGGCTACAACCAGGAGGAAGGAATTGATTTTGATGAAACGTTCGCTCCGGTAGCAAGGTTAGAAGCTATTAGATTATTACTTGCTTACGCTTGTTCTATGAATTTTCAGTTGTTCCAAATGGATGTCAAAAGCGCTTTCCTGAATGGCTACATCAATGAAGAAGTCTACGTCAAACAACCTCCGGGCTTTGAAGACTTCAAGAATCCCTCGCATGTTTACAAACTGAAAAAGGCACTCTACGGACTAAAACAAGCACCAAGAGCATGGTATGACTGCCTTAGCAATTTCTTATGTGAGAAGGGATTTACAAAAGGAAAGGTTGACAAGACATTGTTCATAAAGAAGATCAAAGGAAACACCTTATTGGTTCAAGTCTATGTCGACGACATCATCTTTGGATTAACAAACAAAGAGGTTTGCGAAGAATTTTCACTTATGATGCAAGGAGAATTCGAGATGTCCATGATGGGAAAATTGAATTATTTTCTTGGACTACAAATCAAGCAAACAAAGGATGGCATCTTCCTCAACCAATCCAAGTATTGCAAGGAATTGTTGAAGAAATTCGATATGGATAGTTGCAAGGTGATGTCCACTCCTATGGGATCCGGAACGTACGTTGATCAAGATGAATCCGGTACTCCAATTGATATAACAAAATATCGAGGTATGATCGGTTCATTACTATATTTGATGGCAATCCGTCCTGACATTATGTTTAGCGTTTGTTTGTGTGCACGCTTTCAAGCAAATCCGAAGGAATCACATCTCACCGCTGTGAAGAGAATTATAAAATATCTCAAAGGGACAACAAACGTCGGATTATGGTATCCTAAAGGTAGTACTTGTTCTTTAGTTGGTTACTCTGACGATGGCTATGCAGGATGTGAGACCGATAGAAAAAGCACAAGTGGTACGTGTCACATTCTCGGGAATGCACTGGTGTCATGGGCCTGCAAAAAGCAAGCGTGTGTGGCACTCAGTACAACTGAAGCGGAATATATTGCAGCAGGAAGTTGCTGTGCACAAATTCTGTGGCTCAAGCAACAACTCCTCGATTACGGTGTAGACCTCGGTTGCATTCCTCTTCAATGTGATAATACAAGTGCCATCAACATTACAAAGAACCCGGTCATGCATTCAAGAACAAAACATATAGATATCCGGAATCACTTCCTTCGAGATCACGTTTTGAATGGAGATGTAGATGTTACTTTCATCGACACGCACAATCAACTCGCCGACATCTTTACCAAACCATTGGCGAAAGAACCATTCTACAAAATTCGGCGAGAACTTGGGATTCTTGATGAAGGTGACATCTGACCTTTTCTCTAATATGTGTATGCATTATTTGTGTTGTGTTTTCATGTGTATGCACTCTGTTTTTTAAGCATTTTTCAAAAATTCGCGTGTGTTAATCGATTAACCATATGGATTAACCGATTAACACTGTAAGTTTTTCTGTAACAATTAAATTTTTAATATGTTAATCGATTAACCTATATGGTTAACCGATTAACACTGTTAAATTTTCAATTTTGACTCTATTTTTTAATGTGTTAACCGATTAACCTATATGGTTAACCGATTAACACTGTTCAATTTTCTAAAAATCAGAAACGAAAATTAATTAGAACTTTTGAAACATTATATGTGTTAAATGCATTTTTATGTGGTCAATATTCTCCTAAGTGTCCAAAATCCATATCCTTGGAATCCTATTCCCTCTTCAAGAATATTTGAAACTTCCCTCTTCAAACCCTAAGTTTAAAACCCACTACCTCTCTCCCACTCTCTAAGTTGGATAACTCCTCATAACCATCTCCATCTTCTCAAACCCTAACTTCCTCAGAACCCACAACTTCAGTTCCATCAAACTCATCCATGGCTTCAGCATCAAACCGCGGCAAGGGAAAGCTACCAGAACACCATTCTGCATCTGATGGAGAAGGTGAAGAAGAAGAGGAAGAAGACAAGGAGGATATGGCTGATGAGGACATTTAGAGAATATGCTGCTGTTGCTGTCTTTTATTGCTTTCTAGTCATTAAGTTTTAAGTTTATGTTCTTAACTTTATTTCATTTGTGTTGTACTCATACACTACTTTGGTTGCACTCTGCTGCATGTTTAATTCTATTTTAGTATGTTTTGCTTACCTACTTGATTATTCTTTTGATTGCTTTCATGATTGTCGATATTTTCTAGTTTTGTTTGAAAGCTCCTTCCTTTTTGCTAATGACAAAGGGGGAGAAGAGCTCTGGCTTTCTAATGTCTATGTGTGCAGAATTTTTGTCTGTTTTTAGCCTCTGTTTTTAGAAAGGGGGAGTTCATGGACATAGGGGGAGAAACAAGACCAGGACCAAAAAAAAATCGTCAAAGTACTGCACAAGACTCAATTGGTTGTCATCATCAAAAAGGGGGAGATTGTAGAAGCATGCTTCATCTCAAGGTTTCAAGGTTTTGATGACAACAACAGCAAGACTCAAGATCATTTCATCTGTGCAAAAAGTCAAAAGCTTTCAAAAGACCAAGATCAAAGTATTATGGAAGTGATCAACATTCAAGCTTCTTGTACATTTGCTCGATCATCTTTCAAGACTTTGACACAAGCTATGGTATATCAAAATTCTCTAATTTAATTGATATACAAGTGTTCAAATATTTTATAGTGTTAACCGATTAACCATATAGGTTAATCGATTAACGCCCTCAAATTTTAAATTCTTTGGGCCAACGTTACAGTGTTAACCGATTAACCTATATGGTTAACTGATTAACACTGAACGTTTTCTGAAAAATTGTTTCCTTTCAAGTTCAAAAATTATTTGAATGTTATACCTTTCCATGTGTTAACTCATACTCAATTATACCCTTTTTGAAATGGTGTTTTGGCTCATATAAATTCTGATGATTTCAAATCAACAAACACCTCCAACAATTTTCAAAAACAATCATTGAATCATATTCACTACTTTTCAAATAATTTCAAATACATTCAAAAAGTGTTTATACTTGCATAACCTTTCACATCCATTTGTTTGAACACTTGTATTGAGATTAAGTTGTGAATTCTGATTAAAGGAGAAGATCAATCTCTGTATTGATATTACTATTATACTTTCAAATTATAAAAAAGAACTACAGAATAGTCTGTTGTGACTTGTGATCCAGGATTGTTGGACACAAGGGTTAGTGTTTTGCAAGAGGATTGTTCTTGCACACTAGTTTGTTTTGTTGTTAGATTGTAGGCCTCACCGGTTGATGGTGTGATAGGTTGTACTTTCTAAAACAATAGTGAAAACTCTCTTTCATGTGGAAAGGGGAGTGGAGTACCTTCGGATTGTGAAGGGAACCACTATAAATCTTGGTGTCCACTTTCTTTATGCTTTCTACTGCATCCATCACCAAGAACATAACCAAAGAAAAATTAAAGAACACCAAAAATCTGAAAAAGTTTTAAAAGGCCTAATTCACCCCCCTCTTAGGCATACTCTGAACTTACAATTTATCTGGGGCATCGAAAATTTCTAGATCGTTATCATCCATATTGTAGATTGCGGAAAGCTTTCAATGAGGAACAAGAGCATGGTGTTGCTCCAAAGTCCTTAACTGGAGAGGAAGTTTATCAACGACAACAGGTCATTAATGTTGTCTTTGTAAAATACCAAAAGAAATCTACTGTGAAAAATATATGGAAAAAGAGGTCGGTTTTCTTCAATCTTCCATATTGGTCTAGCCTTGATGTAAGACATTGTATTGATGTGATGCACGTGGAGGAAAATGTATGTGATAGTTTAATTAGAACACTTCTCAACATTCAAGGCAAGACAAAAGATGGTTATAATTCTCATCTAGACTTGGGTTTGATGGGTATACGAGAAGAGTTAACTCCACAACATATAGGTAACAAGATATATTTACCTCCTTCCTGCTACACTCTGTCTAAAAAAGAGAAAACAAGTTTCTGTGAGTGTTTACAAAGTATTAAAGTGCTGCATGGTTACTCATCAAATGTCAATAGGCTTGTCTCAGGTAAAGATCTCAAATTAATTGGATTACAATCTCATGACTGTCATGTCTTAATGCAACAGTTACTACTATTGGCTATTCGTGGGATATTGCCTAACAATGTTAGGAAGACTATAACTAGGTTGTGCTTATTTTTCAATGCAATTTGTTGTAAAGCCATTGATCCATTAAAGCTAGAAAATTTGGAAAATGAGGCTACAATTATCTTATGCCAATTAGAGATGTATTTTCCTCATTTATTTTTTGACATTATGGTTCACTTGATTGTTCATCTAGTAAGGGAGATTAGATTATGTGGTCCAATTTATTTACGGTGGATGTATCCAACAGAGTGATACATGAAGATCCTAAAAGGGTATACAAAAAACCCACACCCTTCGGAAGCATCAATTATTGAGAGGTACATCGCAGAAGAAGCAATTGAGTTTTGTTCAAACTATTTGTCAAAAGTGGATGCTGTAAGGGTTCCCAAGTCTCGTCATGATGGAAGATGTGAGGGTGTGGGTACACAAGGTTTAAAGGTAAAGAGCTTAAGTATTGATGTGGTTCTTCAAGAGCATTTATATATATATTAAATAACACGGATAAAGTTCAACCTTACTTATCTGCTCACAAAAGCATCATAAAGAAAAAGTACCCCAAGATGAATGAAAGATGGTTGTTAAAAGAGCATAATAAAAGTTTATCTGAGTGGTTTAAAGAAAAAATTTCGAATGAGGATAGTGCTTCCAATACAATTAAGTAGTTTCCCTATGAGCCTAAATGTAACATAATAAATTGGAGTGGATATGATATTAATAAAACCTGCTTTTGTACAAAGTCAAAGGATGACCATAGTAGCACATAAAATAGTGGGGTTATGATTGTGGCCAAGTCCATGCACTTCTCTAGTGCTAAAGATAAAAACCCGGTTATGGCATCTACACCCTACTTTGGGGTGATTGAAGAGATTTGGGAAGTTTATTATATTGTGTTTAAAGTTCATGTATTTAAATGCAAATAGATTGATATCAACAGTGGTGTAAGAATCGATGAATTTAGAGTTACATCGGTTGATCTTAGCAAGTTAGCTTATGCAGACGAACCTTTCATCATGGTGTCTCAAGCAAAACAAGTGTTTTATGTCACATATCCTTCTAATAAAAGGTAGTCAGTGGTTATACAAGAAAAGGTGCATGATAGTGATGAAAATCAAGATGTGAACCTTGATATTTCCGAAACTCCTCCTTTCTCAATGAATGTGCCTACCTTTGTTGAAGAAAACGAAGAGGATGACGTGCACGCTATTCGCATAATTATGAAGAAGGGATATGGGAGGACTAGTAAGGTTATTTTATACGTTAATTTGACATTACTTTAATTTCTATTTTTTTTATTTTGTGCTTAATTTGATGTCTAATTGTTTATATTTTGTGCTTAAATTGATTTCTAATTGTTTTTATTTTGTGTTAACAGATACATGGCTGATTCAACCGACAACCCTTCTTCATCTAGTGACCCTAAAAAAAGAAGAGTTAGAGGTCCCACTTTGATGACAAAAATTAACAAAGTTCATCAAACGGATGAAAAGATAAAGGTTGAGTTTCATCTAATAACCAATGGATGTATGGGTAAAAATGCTTCAAATTTTAGGAGTTACATAACATCTCTTGCTCGGCAGCGATGTAGTATTTTGAAAAATGAGTGGAAAGACATAGATGAAGGCATAAAAGAGGCTATTTGGACTGATGTTCAGGTATTTTTAACTGCTATACTTTATTATATTTTATAATCATATACTAACAACATATGCCATATACTATATGTGTAGGCTCATTTCACTATTCCAGAACCTCATGATCCAAAGAAGGATCTGTTGAAGAAAGAATGGACTAAATATGCAGGAGAGCGATGGAGAGCTTTTAAGACATAACTCACAAGCGAGTATATTAGAAAGCCCAAAGAAGGACTAACTCCTCCACATATCAGGTATAATTATATTAAAGAAGAAGTATGGAAGGATTTTGTGCAATCTCGAGATACCCCTAAATTTAAGGTTAGTAGGAGTTATAATATTTTTTTGTGCATAACATTTTTATTATGTTTAGTATGATTAATAACTTTTTGAGTTTATAATAGGAAAAAAGTCAAAAGGGTGCAGCAAATGTGGCTAAGAATGTATACCCACATGTATTATCTCGTGGAGGGTATCGTTTGCTTGAGGAGAAAATGATAAATGAAAGGAGATCATCGAGATATGATTCTACCTTAGATGATACTGGTAGCCCATCTCCATCGTCACGCCATGAGTTATGGAAGAGAGCACGACAAAAGAAAGGGGGAGAATACACATCAAAGGCTACACAAGTTGTTGCTGAGAAAATTGTAAGTAAAAAAATATGGTTTTTTCATTTTGTAGGATTTTCTAGTTATAGTTGTGATTGATAAAAAATATATATATTTTTTTTCATTTTGTAGGATTCTCTAGTTGAAGAAGCTGAAAAGGGTAGCTTTGTTCCGGATGGACGTAACGATATCTTAACAGCAACCATTGGAACATCTGAGCATGGCGGCCGTGTTCGTGGTGTTGGAAAACACCATAAAAAAATCACTTTCTTTGGCAGATCTTCTTCACGTCAACGACAAGAAGATATAAGAGAACAATTTGCACAGTTTTTATCTGAATTAGAAGCAAAGCTTAGAGCTGATTTTGATCAAAAGTTGGCTGAAGAGCGTAAGGCGATGGAACAATCTTTCATGGAGACACTTAGGTCTATGGGTTTGTCGCAACAAAGCACTGGAAATAATAATAAATGCATTGTACAAAGGGAAGTTGTTGATGGAAGCGGAAAAGGAAGTTGTTCAGCTGCAAAAGTAAGCACAAAAGAAGGAGAAAGAGAAGACAATGTTGAGAGATTAATGAGAATGTTTCTAAGAATGGGTGAGATCATTTGCAATAGAATTAAGTCATTGTGCAAGCGCCGATAATTTTTATATGTCAGTTAAGTGTATCAGAGAGCTGCTGGTGGGTTTTAATTGGCTTGATGTGTCTACTCTCCAAGTTTGGTGCACGTAAGTACATTTTCTATTTTTATTAGTGTCAATATCTATTAATATGTTATATCTCTCATCACTTTTATTATAATGTTGATTTAAAATTTTTTGAAGTATATTCATCTTTGTGTATTGATACTTCACAATCTGAAGTATACGAATTTATGGACCCTGCTATGCGTTCGTACGTTGATCATGTGCCGAAAACTCAAGCAAGTGTCAAAAAATACATACAAGATAAGTTACGTGACGAAAAGAGAGAGTGTCACTTGCTACGATTTATTCATGGGTAAGTTTGTATGAAATTATGTTTTCTATTTTTTAATTTTGGTAACATATATAGTTTAATTTTGGTAACATGAAATTGTGACTTTTGTGTTTCCACACACACGTACAGAGGTCATTGGCAATTAATAGTCATGTGTCCAAATGATAATACGGTGGTCGTCTTTTGTTCACTTCATCATGAACTTAATCAAACCATAACGAAAATTGTTACAAGGTAAGTTTATCTTTTATGTTCACTTCATCCTATATACATAATTTGTTACAAAAGTAATATCATATGTTATGTGGCTTTATATGAATTTTTTTCTTTTGAATTAGTGCTTTTGGGGTTCATCAAGCGGCAAATGGGAATAGAAAAAAGGCTACATGGATTCAACCCAAGGTAAGCGTGGTGTAAATTATAATTATATATTTAATTTTATCATATAAGTATTCACTAATTATGTCATTCATTTGTAAACAAGGAAACAACCTAACTCTAATGATTGTGGGTATTATGTGATAAAAAATATGTTGAATATTGTCTCTGCCAATATAACCATTTCTTGGATGAGGGTAATAAAAATGACTTTAATTTGTTATTTACTTTATGTTTTGCAACTTAATGTGAATTTTAAAAGAATAACTCTATTGTTATTTACGTGTTGTAGGTATTTGATGACTTAACGAACTTAACAGAAGATGATTTGCGACTCCGTTGGGCAACATGTTTCTTTGAGTTATATAAAGGTTAAGCTTTTTGTTGTTGTAGTGGTCCAACGTGTAAACCTCATTATAATTTAGTACATTTGTGTATATCCTATATCAACACTTTTGTAAATCAATTATGTGTATACTAGATATTTGGTGCAATGAAATTAGATTTGTGAGGAAAATATGAAAATAACGACCTAAATATGGTCTATGTGATGTTGGAAAACTATGAAAATAACGACCTAAATGTGGTCTATATGATGTTGGGAAACTATGGAAAATAGCGACCTAATTATGGTCTGTGTGATGTTGGAAAAATATGAAAAATCAGGTACCAAAAAAGTTACAGGAAACGACTAAAAAATAGGCAAATAGTTTATACTCGTAATAGTACATTTTACATCGGGCGAATGAAATAACCGATGTGAAAAACCACCTTTCACATCAGGTTAACCACAAAACCGATGTTAAAAGTGTCACCTAGGACTTTTCAAATCGGTCAAACAAGAGAACCGATGTAATAAATGTCACCATTGACATTTTTATTTTGTTTACTACAATACTTTTTACATCGGGTTAACCACACAACCGATGTAAAAAGTCTACCTTTTACATCAGTTTTGCCTTACAACCGATGTAAAAACACCCTTTTATAATTAAAATTTACAATTATATATTTTTTCACATCAGACTTAAAAATTTAACCGACGTGCTTGGTGTATTTCTTACATCGGGTCAAAACCCGATGTAAAATGTCTTTGATTTACTACATCGCCTGGCTTTACATCGGACCCAGACTCGATGTAAAATGTCATTTTTTCCCGATGTAAAAAGTAATTTCTGCACTAGTGTGAAATTCTGTAGCCAATAAAACCTTTGACGTATATTAGAATTCTCTTGAGTTCTACTAAGTGTGATGCCTTTGGCTTCCCCCTAAATCTGCTCACTATGCCCACACTATATGCCAAGTTGGATCTCGTATTGCACAAGTACTACAATGATCCAATCAGCCTCTTGTACTACGTTGGATTAATATCCTACTCAACTTCATTCTTTGACAACTACAACCTTAGTTCTATACAGGTAATGTCCACTTACAGAGCTCCATTTCAAACTTCTTCAATATATAAAATGAATACCTCATTTGATGCATGAGCAATCCCTTTTTGGACTTGTGAAACTCAATGCCAAGAAAATATGTCATGAGACTAAGATCAATAATCTCAAAATCCTTCATTAGATCAGTTTTAAATTCGGTAATATAATCTTCATTATTGTCTGTGATTAGTAAGTCATTGACGTAGAGACATAAGATGATCACTCTTTTACTTGCATCCTTCCTCACATACACTCTAGGTTCGAATACACATTTATCAAATCCTATCTCCTTTAAAAACTCATCAATTTTATCTTGTTTTAAGCTCTTGGCGCTTTCTTCAGCCCATACAATGTCTTTATCAATCTATAGAACTTGGAGTCTTGATTTTTTACAATAAAATAAAATGGTTGCGCCACATACACATCCTCTTCTAAAAACCATTAAAAAAATGCAGATATGACATTCATTTGGTAGGCAAACTAATTGTTATTATTCGCAATTCCAAAAACAAGTTTAATGGTTTCAATCCTAGCCACTAATGTAAATACTTCTTCAAAGTCTATGCACTCTCTTTGCAAAAATTCATTTGCCACTAATTTATCCTCGTGCTTGATCACTTCACCTTTAGTATTTTCCTTCACTTTGTACACCCATGTTACACCAATTAACTTCTTTCCTTGTGGTATATCAATAAATTCCTATATTGTATTTTTTTTCTATTGACTCTAGCTCCTCCTTCATTGAACATATCCATTTTGGATCACTCAAGACCTGGAATCAGGGGTTGGTTATGCTAAGGGAAGCTATTAACACCCTGAGTATCTATAGTACTCTATAGGAACCTTGATTGTATATTTCTACTATTGAATTACTTGCTTGCTTAGGTTTGTCTGCTATTTAATTAGGAAAGTTTCTCCTTTGTGAAAATTTAGGAATTTTTTTGTTTGGTGTTTCTATTGTTTTATATTATTTTTGGAAGGTATCTAGACCTAAGGGTTTCATTAGTGTGTGTGCTCGCTAAGATCGAGCAATCTTATGCCTACGTATTCTAAAAAAGGAAACTAAGAAATCAGAGCATTCGTAGCTCCTCCTAATCTATTAGAGGAAAAATTTTGTTTTGTATCTTGTTTAAAGCCCAAGATGATGAAGCTAAAAATAGTGTTGGAAAGATTTGACAAATTGTCATCTTTAAGAGAGATATCTCCCTTATTCACTACAATTATATGAGAATGATGTCATAAGGGAATAAAGCTTTGAACTTATTGTGTTAAAGCAATGCCATTTTTTTCTTTATGAATTCTTTACATACTAAGAGAGGGACCTTAACTTGGATATAGGATCGACAAGTGTTCCACTTACATCAGTTAGATAAAAGAAAAGTTTTTGAACCATGATAAGATAAGGACTCCAGCTTGGATTTTGAATCAACAAGTGTGCCACTTACATCACTTAAATGGAAAATGGTTTTAATGTTTGATTTGAATTGTAGTGATTAGAAGAGATGTTTTCCTACAGAGACGACTCAAAGTCTCATTTGTGAGGAGATTGATTTATGTATCTTGATTGAAGCCCAAGATATGAAGCTAAAAGATTGAAAACTGACTCAACTAGGGAGTTTTATCTGTCTTGTACAAGGCCCAAGATTGAGGCTGATTGACTGGGGAAGTTATTTGTGTAAAAGCCTGAGAGGAGGCTAATTTGAAGAGATTGGCTCAATACTGAGGATTTGATTGACTCTTTTGGGGATTTTATTTGTATCATGTATAAAGCCAAGGATGGATGAGGCTAAAAGAAGTTATTCGTATCCTGTACAAAGCCCAAGATGGTAAGGCTAAAAGACTTTTTGTTTAGATGACTGAGACTTAACTTATGCTTTTAAGAAGCCTGAGGGTCTTTGCATGAAGCCCAAGAGGAGGCTGGGTGGAATTAAATGAGACTTCCCAAGTATCCTTGTATGAATCCCAAGAGGAGGCTAATCTTAATGGGGAGATTCTTTGTATGATGTCCAAGAGGAGGCAATGATGCTTGTATAAGGTCCAAGAGGAGGTCAGGGAACTAGTTTCTTGAACTAAGTTGTGATTGAAGAAATCCTATTGTTTGACCTATGTATAAACTATGGATGATGTAAATGTCAAGAGAAACTTAACATAATATGAACAAACATGATTGAAGATTAATAAGTATAGACATGTTTGAATTCATGGAAGATTTCACATCTTTAGGGTTTGATGTGTTGAATGTTTTATTTGTGTGTTTATTCACACAAGTGTTGGGTCTTAGACTCTAACTAGAGGCCCAAGATTTATTTAAAAGAAAAGAAAAGGTGTTAGGTCTTACACTCTATCAGAGGACCGATATTTATTGTAAAGAAAAGAAAAGGTGTTGGGTTTTACACTCTAAGAAGAGGCCCAAGAATTATTCTACGTACAAAGGTGTTGGGTCTTACACTCTAAGCAAAGGCCCAAGAGAGTTTAAAAGTTGAATGTCACTAGGGTTGTGTTTAATGAAAGTTGAGGATTGAGTTTTGGAAGATTGAAAGTTTTAATAAATTGGAGAAATTTTTGAGGAAGAGGGAAAGGACTTGCACTCTAATAGAGGCCCAAGGGGTTTTGAAAATGGTTGATTTAAAAAATGTGAAAAGTATGGGTCTTACACTCTAATAGAGGCCCAAGACTTTGATGATTTGAAATTGAAAGGGGTTGATACTTACACTCTAGTATAGTCCAATGCTTTGGTGATTTGAAAATTGAAAGGGGTTGAGACTTACACTCTAGCAGAGGCCCATAACTTTGAATTTGAAAAGTTTAATCGGGAGGAAAACCCTAATTTTGAAAGAATTAATCAAAGGTGTTTTTTCTGAATGAATTTAAACATGATATAAGTGATGTGTAAGTCAAAATAAACATGTTGTGATCTTAGAACAAAGTTTAAAACATTAGGTTTTATTCATATGAGAATTAAAATGAACTAGGTTTAAAAACAATTAAGAAGAAAATCAATTTTTCAAGGTTTTTAAACATAAAAATCAATTACTTTTAATTTATTAAAAAGTAATTAAATAAAATCTTTTTTTGGAAATTTTTTGTGGATTTATAAAATATATAAGATAAATGAGAATTGTGCAAAAAATTGGCTCAAAATAATAATTTTTGATAGGTGAAATAAATTGATGAATTTGTGAAGAAAAGTGAAGAAAATAGTGATAAAAACAATAAGGAAAGACCCTCCCAAGGATTGAACCCATGCCCTTGGGGGTGGAGGGTTCAAAATTTACTAAATGAGCCATGTGCGTGTGGTGATAGTATGATGGAAGGAGAAAATGATATATTGAAAACCCTTTTGAAAATAGTTTAAAAAATAAAACCAAAAGGTCTGGGGCGAGGGGGATTCGAATCCCAGACCTTGGACTCGCTCACATACAAATACTAGTGTTTCCACTAGGGAGCAATGCCAATTCAGGTTTTAAGTTGAAAACCAAATAATGGCGCCACCATTGCTGATGTTCTTTGTGTTCTTCATCAACAACATCATATGTGCAAAACGATTCCTATCTTACTCAATTTGTAACCATTTTGCAAAGTGTAAACATGAAAGTTGTGTGTTTTTCAACAAGAAATTCAATGGTTCTTTTTAATTTCATTTATTTTAAGTGTATCACAAGATATCATTTTATAATCAGATGAACCCTAAAAAATGAAAAACACTATATGAAATCCTATATACAACAGATAATATGTAATTGGTTGAGGAGAAACAACATATATAGGTGCAGAAAGACAATGGTAACTTAAAATAACAAGTATGTTGCATGTGTCATTGAGTTTGAGAGATTGAAGCTTACCTCTCCAAGAAGGAATCAAATTATGTGGTAGGGGTGTTCCATAAGTGAAACAATGATCCTCACACCTTCCTTGCACCTCAAGGAATGTACTGATATGCTTGGAATGATTTGAAACTCCTTGAATCAACTGGCTCGAATTAGACTGCAGTTGGATCAGGTGAGGATGGAGGATGTTGATCCTGGTGTTATAGATGTGTTTGAATTATTTAAATCACTTCTATATGATATTTATGAGGTGTGTGGATGATTGGTTTTAGTGGAATTGCTCGAAAATGAGAAATTCGATTTCTCACTTTCTTGGTGTTTTGAATTTTTGAGCAAAGATGAAATTTGGAGAAAGTAAGTATTGAAGTTGTTTTGGTGTTGTTTGAATGATAAGAAGTGAGCTCTATTTATAGGTCGATAGATTTGTCTTGGCTGAATAGTGATGGATTGAAAGATAAGAGCTTGGTTCAATGGTTTTGGCAAGGTGTGATTACTTATATGCCAAGGTACATTATCTCTTCCAAATAACATAACTACTTTTTGACCAATTATACATTCTGCTCAGTGATTTAATGTTGTTTAAGTAGAGATCTTGAATGAGGAGAGCTGCTTTGTTGAATGTGCACTTTTGCACATAAATGCATCTTTGAATTCAAGGCATATGTGACAAAACTCCATTATTTCAATGAGATTTCTCTTGACTCATTGACTATATCTTACAGGTTTGTCATGATTCAATCATATTCTCATTGAATAAGTGTTTACACAATGATCACACTTGGACTCAAAATTCATGTCTTGCAAGAAAGGTCCAAAACTGACTTTGCAAAACAATTGCAGTAAGGTGTATTGCACCCTCCGTAACTCTTTGCTCAAGTAGAATTTGATGATGTTCTTGGACATTTTAGAAATCTGGGATAACATACTTCAACTTTGATGTTTACATTTGGTTTTGATTCATCTTGAGTCTTGGAGAAAAATGACCTCAAAGTTGGCTAAAACATAAAACAAATTATGTCCAAAATTTCACTAAATGTCAAAGATTAAAAAGTTTTGAAACCCTAAATTCATGGCTTCATATCTCAAAATCTATGCACTTTTTGGGAATCCACCCTAAGTGACAAAGTTTTAGTATGTAACAAACTCTTGAATTTCATCTTTGGATCTAAGAAAATGGTTTCTTTGTTTGAAAGTTATGATCTTGCAAAGTTTGCTCCAAATTAGGGTTTTCTTCATAACTTGGAAAAATTTTCACTTCTTTATGGTTGCCCTTTTTACAATTAACCTCAATTTTCTTGATTTTTATTGATCAATAATGATCCAAATTACATATTAACATTATTCTTGACTTGAAAAAGGCATGGTTAACCAAAAACTTAAAAAGTCAATTTTGATTTTGAACATAGTTGACTTTTGTATCAGATGAATCTTGAACTTTGTGATCTCTTATGAAATCAAACCTTTGGGCTAAATTGAACATCATGGATGGACTCCAAAGGTGTTTTTGAGTGTCTTGAGTCATGTCCCAAGGTTTGAAATCATGTCTTGGCCAAAAGTCAAAGGTATGGTTGACTTTTTTGTCAGAAACCCTAGTTTGTGGTCCATATGAATTTGAATCTTTGCACTGCTTATGAATCAAGTTCTTTGGGTCAATCGAATCATATGAATGGACTAATATGATGTATTTGAGGTCTTTGAAACACATCTTGAGGTATTGGCTCATGCTCAAATAAAAAAATTCTCTCTAGAGGCCTTGATCAACCAAAACCCTAATTTGGTGCCTCAGATGATCTTGGGGTTTAATCCACTTGAAGTGATGGAGAATTGTGCTTAATTATTGATGAAAGAGACCTCTTGATCTTTATGGATGAGTGAGAGAATTTATAGGTTGAAGATCATGCTTATCCTTTGATAATTCATCTGCTTGAGCTTTAGGGGGATCACCTAACCTGTGAAGCAAGTAAGCACACATATCTTGTTCTTGTGATTGGGTTAGAGATGTATGAAAGTATATTCATATGATATTTGAATGATGTGGGATTTTAGGGTCAAAATTTAGGGTATGACAAATGCCCCTATTTAATCTTCTTGGACCTGAATGACGAATGATGAAAATATTCAGGGATTCAAGGTAAAAGAGGATTAAATATCAGAATACCAGAATTTTGACTATGAATGCATATGATATGATAACTTGAACAGTGAAAAATTTCCAATGCTGGAACATGTTTATCCATCTTATTTTACTAAGTAATCCTACTTAGAAAAGGTGAAACTTCCCCTAGTCCTGGTCTTCAGCCATGGAACTAGTCTCAGTTTCTCGAAATAAACTTTCCCTCGATCCTAGTCTTCATCCATGGAACTGGTCTCAGTTTCTTCTTATCAAGTATTTCTCTTGACAAGGTTTAGTCATATAAGCTTCTGAAAAGATGATCACTTGCTGGATTAATAACTTTGTCCGGGATCTTCGAGGAGATGCGGGCTAATTATCTTATAGAACAGATTTCAAAATTTGTGAGAGTCTTCATCAATCTTCTCGCTGTAATTCACTTGAGGAGATTCCATTTGATGGAATTAGGCTTCATCATACTTCTCTTAGAGACTTCGTCGGAGAGATGCCATATGATGATCAAAGACCTAATAGCAAACTTATCGGAGAATGCCACATACTGTAATGTAGAGTTTTGCAAACTTCTCTGTTGAGACACCATTTTCTCGAGGAATCTCATCATACTTCCCTTCTAAACTTCTTTAGAGAACATGCCATGTGATGTAGGACAATTTTGAGGTATTGATGACTTTTTTAAAAGAGGACAAACTTCTCGGGAAGAGATTTCCATTTGTCGAACCCACTGGAAATATTTGGGACAAAAAAAAAGCTTCTTAAAAGATTGCCACTTGTTTCGTCGGGTGTAGATTCCAACGAGGAATAAACTTATCTTTGATGGAGATAGATGAACTGTTATGTGTTGCACCACAAAATTTGCCCAACCTTTTCTTACCTGATTTATGTTTCATTGCATTGTCATTTGCATAGTTACATCATTCACATAGTTCTAATCATTTGCATATCATAACATATCACTCATCCAACAGGGGATCAAGGGTGTCTATCAATAGAAGAGCCTAGCAAGAGGTGTTATTCAAGCAGGAGAAGTCATCCAACCATCAAGAAGTGATTTGAAGTCTTGAGAAGTTTGAGTGCCTACATGTGGGTTTTGCTCCTATCTTGAGGAATGTTGAGAATCATCAGTGGGATGTGAAACATGGAATGTGAATTTGATGTTTTTATGGATCTCATGGAATGCCTAGAGGACCATATTGAAGCTGAAACAAGTCATTGATTCAAGTACAAGAGCCACAGTTGAGGTGCAGTCAACTAGGGTTTCATCTGGGTCAATCCTAGGTCAATTGTGCAATTGGAGAGCATCAAAGCCTAATTTGAGGTCATGGGGTTCATGGATTGGTATGTTGATACATGTGTGGTGTTGTGCCAAGATCAAGCAAAGAAGAACCAAGAATGTGGGGAGTTGCTAAATTAGGGTTTCAGTGCAAATCACCCTGTTTAGTGCCTAACTTCAAAGCCACATAAGTCAAAATACAAGTTTCAAATGGATCTTTAGACAACATGAAACTTGTAGAGCATCTCAATACCTTTAATTTGAGTACTATAAGTCCTCAAGGGGATTTATATAACTCAAGTTATGGTCCAGACAAGTTACAGGTCATCAGATGAATATGAAATTTATCTGTGAAAGTCACTTGGCTTCCAAGCAACTTTTTCCCTTCAAGGAGTTTTCAAATGGACTTTTGGTAAACATGAATGTTGTTCCTTATCCTCTTAGCTTTCCATATAGTACTAGAAGTCCTTGATAGGATTTGTAGAACTCAAGTTATGATCTTTGCAAGCCAGGGGTATTTTGGGTATTGGTGATTATAGGTCATTTGTGATTATAGGTCCATAAATCCAACTTGCAAGCTTCAAATGGAATATTTTCCAACATGAAACTTGTTCAAAATTATGTTTTGAGTGCAACAAAGTGGTCATGAAAGCTTGTATTGGCTTGGAACACAAAATCATTTGAAATGGCTTTGAAAAGGAAGTTTAATACACCTTAAAAGGCCAAAATTTGGGGAAAATTGTTTTGTGGCCAAATTGAACAACATTATATGTCATTTTGATCAGAAAATGTATTTTGAGAATGATGGAAATGTCACTTTTTGGATTTGGGGTCATTTTCAAGCATTTCCATTTTGTGACTTAAGGTTGAAGCAACACTTGAATTGCATACCATTAGATCAAAAACAAGGCAAGCAAAACCAGTTGGAAATAGGGCCTGTGCACGACTGTCACCAAAGAGAAATTGAAGGAGAATGAGAAATTCAAAATCTCATTCAGTTAGTTACAGATCCTTCTAGAGGTTTCCAACAGCTTCTATATATTCATTGCAATGAGTTCAGATTGTTTTTTGGGCAAGGAGTGAAGAGAAACAAGAAGGAGAAAGTTGAAATTGCATAGCTGCATCAAGAATCGGGTTTGAAGATTGGTGAGGTTTCATTGCAAATTGCTTGTTTCAGAAGCTTGGGGAAGTGTTCTTGAGTGAATCTGGAAAGAATTGGAGCTTGAATCGAGCAATATCATCATCTGTTTATCCATTTTTACCAGGTTTGCAACTTTCAATTTTTGCTCTAAGTTATAGGTAATTGCATAGAAATGATCATGAGGATAGGTTAGTATTGGTGCTAGGATGGATTTCAGTGCAAGAATTGAGCAATTAGAGACACTTTAGGTGTGAGGTAGATTTCTGTTGAAGCGTGTATCTCTTGATTCTTGAGGTTGTAATGGTGTTTGGATAGCAAGATTTGATCCTTGAAGAGTGTAGATGACATTGATGACGTTAATTGTAAGAATTGTGACCATCAAGATTGGGGTGAATTTCTGAACATTTGATCGGTTTTGGATTTAGAGGAAGAATCAATGAAATTGGAGGCCATATTCGTGCTCAGGGGTTGATTTTGAGTAGGATAGGGTGTTTAGTTGTGTTGATTGATGCGCTTTGGGTATGACCTAACCGGAGACGACGGTGGTGCAAAGCTCATGCCACCGTCCTCAACATTTCCCTCTCCTTTTTCAAATTTGGAGAAGATGACTGCTAGGTCGTTGGATTAGGGTTGACCTTTGACTGAGAACACAAATCAACGGCCACGATTTTGTTTCATTTTCTGAATGGAAGTGAGTTGATGAAACTCACCGTTTCATTAAACTGAATTGGGTGGGCTTAATCACTTTCTTGCTAACCACACCTTGCACTGAGGCCCAATGAGAAAACACACTAAGAACCATTGCTATTTGCCACGGGCATTTCTCCATTTTCCAATCATTTTTCTGATTTGTTTTAATGTTGCGTTGGGCTTAATTCTCAATTCGATACGCGCACCCCCCCTTTTAGGCCCAGCCTGATATCAACATGATTTTATTGCTATTTCACACGCCACTTTTATGATTTTCTTTATTTTCTTTTATTTTTTATGTTTGCATATAGTTAGAAATAAAATCACAACAAATAGGAAAATTAATCTTTTTAATCTATATTTTTTCCCCTGACTTTTGAAAGAGTCTAGAATTTAATAGGATTGAGAAATTATTAATTCATGCATTTTAGAATTTAATTGCATTTTTTGAAGTTTAATTGCTTTTATTTTGAATATGGTTGATATGTGATCTTGCTGTTTTTAGTATGGATGATTGGTGTGGATTTTTGGAGTGATTCTTTTTGGGTTATGTAGCTTAGAAATGCATGTACCCTTAGTAATTTTCTCATAATTTTGTGAGATAATTTTAGGTTGTTTTGAACATTGAGCATTAGGTGTTGTAGATTTAGGGTTTTAGGATAGTACCCTTAGGTTTAGGGCATAGTTTTAGGATTTAATGATTGGTTAACCCCCTGGTTTTTGTATGGAGATATTATTAAGAGGTTTAGGAACCCTTAGAATTTTTTATAGGATTTTACAATCATTTTTAGTATTTTAATTAGAATTAGTTTTAGGACTAACTTTTAGGAGTTTCTAACACACTAACTTGACTAGTTTAATTCAATAGTTCCCTATAGACTAGGGTGGTGGTGCTTTTGCTTTTTGGTGGACATGAAGACAACTTGAAGATGCCTTAGGATGCTTGAAGAAGCTTGAAGTGGAAGCCTTGTCCTCTTGTGGAGTTGCTTGTCAGGAGTTTAGGGAAACTAGGGTTTTAGGAAGAGCATTAGATTAGTTTTGCTTGTTCTTCAAACATGGAGTATATTGTTCATCTCCATTCAATCCAATGACATAAAGTCCTCTTAAAGAAGTCACATCTCTCCTTTGGAGGGATGAGTGGCATGCTTTAAGAGTAGAACTTTGAGGATGCCTTCCTACTACAGTGTTAAGATCTTAATGGCTTCCCTTGGTTGTCATTGAGTTTCTTAACACTTCAACTTGATCTTGTTAATGGACTCTCCCTTGGAGGTTGCTTGTTGAAGCTTGTTGAAGATGAAGTTTGTGCTTGTTGAAGCTGGTTGCTTGTTGAAGCTAGGGTTTTGCTGCTTGGTGAAGATGAAGTTAGGAGCTTGTTGAAGCTGTCTATTGGTTGAAGGTTGCTTGTTGAAGCTGGTTGCTTGTTGAAGTTTGAAGCTTGTTGAAGCTTGGTGCTTGTTGAAGATTGAAAGTTTATTGAAGCTTGAGGATAGGAGCATTCATAAAGATGAAGGTTGTTGCTGCCAACTTTTTGCTGTTTAATCAACTGTTGCTGTCAGAGCTACTGCTTGTGCTGTTTGCTGTAGGAGTTTGATGCTGCTGCTTGGGTTGCCTCCTCTGCTTTGGATTTTTGTTTTCTGTATTTGTTTGTTGGCTTGTGCTGCTTGCCCCTAGGTTTGAAGTGAATGTTTATTCACTTTGCCTGTTGTTTTCCCAGGTTCGAGGTTGAGCTGGACTCCCTTGCCTCGCTTGTATTGCTGCATTGCATGCATTTTACTGTATTTGCTTGCTTTCTTTTCTGTTTATCCCCTAGGATCTCTGATTTCCTCTGTGTAGGAGGTAATTATGACAGACATTAGGATTCTTATCCATGCATGACAACATTAGGTTAGTTTTTATTCCCTTTCCAACCCTAGATTTTTTAGAGCTTCTTTCTCTTCTTATCTCAAAACAACTCAAAAGTACAGTAATAAGGTTAATCGACGTCGTACGTTACGAGCCTTAAGCTATTTGAGAAAGGGTTGCTGGAGAGCTTCTTTCCAGTAGTTTGGCTGCTTAGTGTGGTACCCTTTGGGTGACACGCGACGTAGTCACTCTCAAATCATAGTCTCTAGTGCGTCAGAGATTGCAAACAAACTAAAAAACACTTCTTTCGTAAAAGATTCAAACAAACATCAAAGTGTCATTTTTGTCCGCTTGGACTCTTAATCAAGAAAAACCCTTTTTGAAGGTAATAAAAAACAGTCAGACAAGCTTGTGTCTTCCGTGACCGAACTACGTTTGCTCTGATCTTTCATGCCGTATGAAAGTACGTAGGCATAGGATGTTGTATCCTAGCGAGCAACCTTCCCCTCCTTTCCCGTAGGTAGGCGAACTACGTTGACTCTGATTTCTCGTTCCAGACGGGAATACGTAGGCATAAAGTGCGATACTTTGCCGAGTCATTTTCTTTTCTTTTTAACCTTGACCTTTAGAGTAGATAGAGTAACAATCCGTACCAGAAAACAAGTGTGGATCCCGTCGAGTACGACGGACGTAAGGGGTGCTAATACCTCCCCCTTGCGTAATCGACTCCCGAATCCAGGATTTGGTTGCGACGACCATTCCTTTCCCGTTTTGCGTTAGGTTTACTCTGAGCGTTTCCTTTCCCTCCGTTGGTATAAATAACACACGGTGGCGACTCTTCTGTCATAGCCGACGCCGATTTTCACAGTAGCGACATTATGAAAGAGGCTGTCGTTTGTTGATTAGTAGATTCTTCTTGGGAGATGTGATGTCCTTGATACCAAGACATTTTGTTGAAAAAGCTTTCACTGGGGATTTTCCTATACTCGAGAAAGCAAATTGTGTCTTTGCTTGTGGAAGAGTAAGGTTCTAATAGATGTCATTATCCCTTAGAGGTTCAAGTTATCAAAATGGTCAAGTACCAATTTCAATCCAGAGAGAGTGTGTAAAGGAAGATACTTCCAGATGAGGAATGAACTTGAATTGGGAATTTTATCCTATCCATGTGTGGAAAAGGAGAACTAAAGTGAGATTTCCACGAGGATCAAACTCAGGGGGGGGGGGGGGGTTAGAAAGAATGTACATTCACTGCTTAAAGTTGACAACTCTATTGGAGAGGTGGAATCACTCGGGGTTGAACATAACCAAAGTGAATGACGCAACTTATGCAATATGAATATGAATATGAATTGATTATGCATGATGTATGAATGTTATGCTTGTGCTAATAAAACAAACACGACACACAAACTGGTGATGAACAAAATCAGGTACTCGACCATTATAGAGAATAGGTGTATTACTGGTGTTTTTAATGGTAAAACCCTATCGAGGAAAAAACCTGATCTTATCTATGATTCTTGAAGGTTAAATCTTCACCCTGATTCCAACATTCATTAGGTAGAAGAAATAAAACTCGACCCTTACTAGGGATGAATAAGATGTCCAATCTTATCTATTTAAGGTAATGATCCACCACTCGAGGATATTTGTGAGTTTGATCGTAAGAGCATTTGATTTTGTATTTCGAGGTTTTAATCACTCTTGGAGAAGCTGTTGTTATTCCTTATTTTGTTCATAAATCAAAGGAAATTTCCATATTTATTTTAAAAGCAAAAGTAAATTCTTTTTTTTAAGAATGAAAATCAGATAAAATGTCATTTTGCAAGGAAGAATAAAAGCGAGAATTGCAAACAAAAGGCACAAAGTCTCAAATTTTCATTAATAGGATGGTATTCAGCCAAATGCGTGAGTCCATGGAGCATTACAAAGTTAAAAAATGGTAATGTTGCAGTGAGAATCGGATATCAAGCTATTAATTAACTTGAACCACAAATCATGAAGTTCACCATCGAGCTTTGATTTATCCAAAGGAAAGGGTAAAGATCGAAAAAAAAACCCTAAGTGTGCTATGTAATAACAAAACTAAGAGATCTAAGGTTCGGGGGTTGGTTATACCTAAGGAAGGTGTTAGCATCCTAAGTGTCTGTAGTACTCTATAGGAACCTCTTGCTAGTATTTGTGTTATGTTAAAGTTTGCTAAAGGAAAAGTGCTAAGGTGAATACCTGGGGTATATACACTAATTATGCTCGCCAAGACTTCGTATCTTGTGCCTACGTATTGTAACAAGGATGGAATCAGAGCAACTGTAGTTCTCCTAACTAGGGTGAAAGAACTCTTGACTATGGTCAAGGTTTAAGGGGAATAAGAATTCATAACAATGATACTTATATAGATAACAAACTCTCTAAATCTAAGTTAAAAAATCTAATTAGGGTTGACCTTAACAAAAGTCAAAGAGGGGAAGTGAGTATACATCACAATGGTACTCACATAGAGTTTACAAACTCTAAACCTAATTCTAAGTTACAAACGGAGATGGCTCTTACAAGGCCAAGATGATGACTCTAACAAGGTTAAAAGGTGTGATAGGAAGACTAGACTATCCTAAAAGGGAAAAGACATAGAAGTCCACAGATGCTTCTTTCCTTTGAAAGTTGGAGAAGATGGCCACTTAAACAAAAAGGGACATAGTGTACAACAAAAATGAAACCCTAATCAAGGTACAAAGTAGAATCAAATCAAAATACTCATCATGATGACAATCAAGGGAGGGTAACAAGTTCATCATAAAATGTCCAATGACATCCAAGACTATGAACAAAACTCAACACAAAACAAAACCACAAACCTGCACACTATGACATGTTATAAAAAATAAAGGATCAAGCTCACAATGTCAAACAAGTTTCTACAAGGTGTCATGATGTCTATAAAACTCATATTTGCAAATGAATTCAAGAAAAGTATCAAAAGAATAAAAAAGTACAACTTAAAACCTAAAATAGAACACAAACTTTGAACATACACAAATGCAATAAAAATAAATATTTTTGAGGTTTTATTTTAAAAAATAGGAAGAAGACATAAAAATGAGATTATAGAAAAAATAATGGGCTAAAAAGCCCTAGGGATCAAAAAGATATGGTGTTTAAAATTATGAAGAAAAATGAGAAAATTAAGTGATAAAAAAGAGGGAAATGCATCTAGAGGATTTGAACCCATGCTACCTCACTCATCAGCCAAAAACCTTACCAATCCAGCCACTGCGTGCCTCAAGTAACAAAATAATCAAACTTAAATAAATATGCAAAACAAAACAAAAACAAGAAAATAAAAAAGGAATAAAAGAGTTTGGGGCGAGGGGGGATTCAAACCTCAGACTCCCAAGGCTAATGCACGCTGCCTCTACCACTGGGGTGGCTATACATCTATTGTATAAGCCATCCACATAAATATATATTTTGAACACTCAAATAGAAGGCCAGCTCAGGAAAACTCTAAACACGTTAGCTTCTTCTTCCACCTTCATCTTCTTCTCCGCCGTACCAACGCAGCAACAACAGTACAAGGTTTGTCTCCATAACTCACTCAATACACCATAAAAATGAAAAATGTAAAGACCAAATTTCAAGTACTCTTTTATCGCGACTTTATGTGTTGGTCGGATAGATTTGCAAGCATACAACATATCGCGTAGTTTTAAAATATTGTCGAACCCACAGGGATTAATAATCAACCTAAAGTGATCTATATTGCGTTGTAAAGCTAAGGCTTAATGTAACAAAATAAAAATGGACATAAAAATAACTAATACTGATGGGTTAAAAAAATAATGAAATGAGACCTAAGAATGATTTCTGCGCTCCTAAGGGACTCTATAGATTTCGGGTGCTAACAAGGGTCTCAAGTATAGTTTTGTAGGAATTGCCGGCTTAAAAACTAAATCTCACACTCTCACACTATTGACCAAGTCATACCTAATAACCCCAAGATTTTACTTTCGCCCTCTCGATAGTTAATAGACGTATTTTGAAAACTAACAAAGCCTAACTGAAGCCTAAAGCGCTCTCACTGTGTTTAAGTCCAGTGCTCAGTGTCTACTATCTGGTGATTACCTCAAACTCTCGCTCTATTGGACAAACCTTAATTCATTTCTCACTCTCGTGACAAAACATTGTTAAGCAATTTCTCGCTCTCACGACAAAGCAACCTAAATTAGAACTAGACACTAAATCTAGATTATAAGACATGCATAATTAACATTGATGGTTTCTACAGGGTCCCGTCGAAACGGCGGTTCTCAAACTATGGGGTCATACAAATTTAGCCTAACATATTAAATTCTAAGACTAACATGTTAACGTTGCTGGAAATTAAAATATACATGTCGGTTAATTCTAAGTGAAAATTCAGAATTAAGTTTTTGGGGTAAAATTTAGTTATATAGCAAACACATGCAAATAGTAAAGCAATAAATAAATGCAGGAAGTAATAACCTGTAAATTTCAAGGAATATAAACTGAATCGAAACTTTTATTAACTTAAACTTTGATCTAAGTACATTAGCAACAACAGAAAAAGGAAATACAATAGTGTAACAATTGCTCAATGTAAACAATTGCTAATATGGAAAGTAAATATATAGTCCGGGTATAGAATTCGGCAGCGCTTCCGCGGGGTTCTTGGATATGAAATGCGGGCCTATGGAGTCCTATTTATAGAGGAATTTTAGCTCCAAGAACAGAGATTTGAATTCAAATTCAAACCAAAGAAAACTGCCAGAAACTGCCTCTGAAAAATTGCTCCCACTAGTAACGAAGATCGCCGTCTCCTAATGGCGAGCGCCATTTGCTTGAATCAAAATTCCCTCCTTTTTTTAGCATGGCGAGCGCCATTTGGATGAAGGGAGACACATGGCAAGCGCCATTCAGCTTGGACGTTCCAGAACTTGTGATTTTCTTCACTTTTCCTTTATTCTTCAGCTTACTTTGATACTTTTCTTCTACATGGCTGATATGGCACCTGTCAAAGCAAAACAAAGAGAAACATAAGAAAATAATAGAGAAAACGATAAAGACTCGATAAAACAACAAGTAATAGTGCGCAAATTGAATCAAATTAAACGATACGAAATCGAGTCATCAAACTCCCCCACACTAGGACTTTTGCTTGTCCCCAAGCAAACTCCTAATGGAATAAGAACAATAAGCATAGTGTTCAACTCATAGGCACGACAAAAACAATCTAAGCACAAGGTCGCTAGGCTGAAGTAATACGGATAGGTACTAAATAATGAAATCAAAGACACCGTAACGACACGATTCCACAAAAGCGGACAAAGAGTTCCTTCCTATGCGATACCGGTTCAAATAATGATATTATAACTTGACCTACGAACTTTGTTCTTATTCACCTCTCTTTCATTCTAGTGCAATCACATTAAGCCCGTTATCCTACGTATTTACATGGTAAGTGAACCTGTTTGTGTCATCTGATCTCTTATTCAACATATTTTATTATATATATATATATATATATATATATATATATATATATATATATATATATATATATATATATATATATATATATATATATATATATATATATATATATATATATATATATATATATATATATATATATATATATATATATATATATATATATATATATATATATATATATATATATATATATATATATATATATATATATATATATATATATATATAAACTGAGATCACACATATTTGCATCGGTTCATTACTTAGTTCATACGTGAGAATGGTGCTGACTGCTAATATAAACTACTAAAGAGGCTACTTTTAAAGAAACTAAGAACAAGGTCTCGGTATAATATGTATTCAAACTAATATCGCATATTTAGGAACTCTAGGGTGTAGAAACGGTACCGACGTTAATCAAAACTTTCCCAAGTCCGACTACCTAGCCTAAATCATAAAATGAAACAACCCATACTGAATGTGTCATGCCATTGGGTCAAAACTAACAATTTTTTTTTTATGGTGGGTCAAAATAAGGGAGTTTATTCGACAATGCAAAAACGTAGAGTAAAAAAGACTCAAATGCGCAAATGACTTGATAATGAAAACAAACTAAAACTAGAAAACAGGAAATAAAATGAAATAAATAAAGCAGTAAATGACTCCTCCCCCACACTTAAACTAAACATTGTCCTCAATGTTTTAATTTAAGGCGAAAGAAGGAGCGACGGAACCTAATGTGGATCAGTGGCGGCGGGCACAACCTCGGCGCTGATGCTGGTCTCCTCGGACATCTGGTTCATCTTGTGGAATATGCTGAATATGATCTCTAATGCATTGCACCTCTCCACGTAATCCTGCCATACCCGATACAATACCCCTCAAGTCAAGCTGAGTCCTCTCCATGAACTCCAACTGCCTCCTCTGCATATCGTGCAAGGTCACGTCATGCTCGTCCTCTCTCTTTTTTTGCTGCATGAGATCTAATAGGATCTGGTCCAATGTCGTGCGCATACCTTCAAAATCATCAGACAAAGGTGCGTGTGTGGTGCGGTACTCGGACCGGGTACGTCAGAAACACAACTACAGGCACGGGACTACGCAGTAGCCTGCCTCCTAACATCAATATTTTCTACCTCTAAATCACGCGCATCTAAATCAAATAACCAATTATCCTGAACGAGCACATTAACGCGCTTAGGGTTAGGCAAGGAGAAAATGTGGACCTCACTGGTACGCACCATGATATGATACTTGCCATTGAGCAAGATTTTGATAAGTCGCATATTACGATAGTAATCAAGATCAACAAAAATACAAGGGGTAATGTCGGCATTTTCTAAAGCAGGCTCTAAATCTAGAGAGTTAGCTATGGTGGTAATAATACCACCGACACAGATGGATCCACCGGCTCTATTCGAAACACTAATAAGGTGGGATAGGAGGAATGGTGTAGGATCCACTGGGGTTTTATGGAGAGCACAGTGAATAAAGAATAGATCTTTAGAGTTCTCATTCCCTGTGTTCTCGCGTCCAAATATGGTGGAAGCAAGGATACAATGTAGGTAATAGATTGCTGGGTCATGGATGGTAGTGGCCTTGAGGCCTTCCCATCGGTCAGTGGTGATGCTGGTAATGTTTCTCCAAAATTTAAAAGCACTGGCTTGCCACTCACTCTCAAGGGGTGCTATGGTGGCAAGTCCCTCAGCAGTAGGAAAACCAAAAATATCTCTAATACGCTCATGGGACAACGAGTAATCTCCGTTAAACATCTGAAAATGAATGGTTCAGGTGGTACGAGAAAGGTCATGGACATAGCGGAGCGAGTCATTACCAACACATGTGTTATTAGACATAGAGCAAAAGCGAGTCATACCTAGATTTCTCAGCATCCAAGATACGTTTTGCATGAGACCTAGGGAACGAAGGGCTTCCGGGTCAGGATACCTCGTTGCATCAATGGATCTTTTGAAAACTCGATGATAGTTCGTGCGTTGAGTGTTTCCAATTTCTCCCTCCGGGAACTCGATACCCATGTAGTCAATCTATTAATTGACTTCCATTGTTGGGAAAAAGCTTTGAAAAACAAAGAATGCTAGAGTGATTTTGAAAGAGGGAGAGTGGGGTTGGTAGTGATGATGAAAATTGATGGATGAAGGGTTTAAATAGGGATAACTTAAGGAATTTGGGTGGTTGGGAAGTTATGGTATGTTAATGAGGAGTTAATAGGGTGGTTATGGTGCATTGGAAGGTGAAAAGGGTGGTTTTATGGGAAAATGAACTTAAAAACGTGTGTAGAATTTGAATTTCCCACCTCTGTCCTCCCAGGAACAGTTGGCGATCACCTTTAGGAAATGGCGAGCGCCATTTTCTTAAGGCGAGGAAACTATGTTTCAGGCACATTAGAATGCAACTAAGGAGTATTTTTTTGGGTTTTTCATGTTTTCTATCAGATTCAACATATATTAATTGCAAATATGAAATATATAAAACACTAAAGAAAAGGGAAATTTGCATTGATAGAATATTTAAGAATGGTACAATTACTCGTCGGCATTCCGACGACATAACAGTGAATTAAAACAACAGTATAGGAAAGGGAAAAACTGATACATGGAATGGAAACTATCCTAATATCAAAAGGGAAATGAAAAAAGAACAACTTCGAACTCATACGTCGTGGCACATCGTCGAGTAAACAATCTGATAAAGGTGATAAAACTGCTCAGTCACGACGTCCATCAAGCTAATATAGTCCAACCTAAGAGATTCAATTTCAGAACGAAGGTAGTCTGCTTCACTTTGGATAGCAACGATGGCATCCGAAACATCGATGGTAGGACTATAAGGGTACTCTAGGCCAGTGGCTAAACCATAGGTGACAGCAGGAAACGAGCTAGTATCCATATGCTCATATGGCTGAGGAGAATCTGATAGGGTAAAAGTCTCATTCAAAACCTCTAAGTCATACAACCAGTTGTCCTTATTGTGAAAACTTGTAATCTCATGGTTAGGCAAGGTAAAGGAACGAACCACAACATTGTTGATAAGAAATTCAAATTCTACAGGGCCTAGATTTGCAATTATGCCACTGTTGAAACAAAAATTGATGTCCATTGGGCGAATACCGCCAAAAATAACAGAACGATTCAAATGGTAACACATGTCGATGGCATTAGCAATCATTATGGCCAAGCCTCCTATGATAATAGGGTGAAAGAAATCTCGGGCCAACTTAATGAAATCAGCAAGCATGAATGAGGCAGCATTGATCGGTCTCCCTTGGGAAGCACATAACATGATGTATAACTCATCTCTAGACACAACATTAATATTCTCTTCCTTACCAAAAAAGGTGTGAGCTAAAATCTTGTGGAAGTAATGAATATCAGGATTGTGGATGCTCTCCGAGAATATACCATCGAACTCAGGGTGATAATTTCCAGTTATGGTACCCCAGAATTGTTCAAGATCATAACCTGTGAAAGCATCTTCTGGAGTTTTTATGACAACATCTGGATCATTAGGAAGTCCCAATAATTCAACCATCTCATGATGGATAAAAGGTACTTGTTACCGAACAGCCAGAAAGTGGCTAATCTACGACTGAAACCATATCCACGAGTGGGCTCATAATAAAGAAAGCTAAGAAATTCCAAAGTCAGATTATGGTAAGTGCTGAATTTCCTAGTAATAGCAAAATCATTCCATCCAATTTGGATAAAAAGATAGACAATATTGTCCCGAATTCTAAGGGTAGTCATGGTAGGATTGTCAGGATATATTGACAAAACAAAGTCTCTTTAAGAGAGAGCCTCAAAGCGGCGTCTCTGGATATCATTCTTAAAGATAATGATGTGGTTCTCAAAAGTCTGCATGGTCCTAGTAGTTGAACTATCCTAAGGACAGTGAACCTGAAAATTGAAAATAGTCTACTATTAGGGAAAATATATATTATATCGCAAACATATGTTAGTAATAACAATAATAATTATAAAAATAAACATAGTAATAGTAATAATAACAATAATAGTAATCATGCTAACTTAAGTAACTATACAATAACAAGCTTACTGCATTATATCGAAATGCAAAATCTAAACTAATAACACAATACTAAAGGTTACAGATCGTGGTTCCTCCATGGAGCGCTACGTTTAACGTCGGAAGCTCGCCATTGAAATGGAACGAGACATTATTCATCGGGAGGAGTGGGAAACTCGTCCAACTTGTAGCTAGTGTAGAATGCTTTGTTCTCTACTGAGTGATAATGCTTGATTCATTGTCCATTTACAATGAACGTATCGCTCGACTTTCCTCTAATCTCAACTACTCCACTTTGCAGAACTCTAATAACTTCGAAGAGGCCAGACCATCTGAAACATAAGTTCCCTGAAAAAAGCTTAAGTCAAGAGTTGAAGAGAAAAACGACGTCTCCTTCATTGAACTCTCTTCTTGCTATCCTTCTATGATGCCAATTTTTTGTTTCTTTCTTTATAAATGCAGGTGTTTTCATAAGCATCAAGTCTTAGTTCCTCTAGTTCATGGATATTTAGAATTCTTTTCTCTCCTGCTGTAGCGTAGTTAGTATTTAGGGTCTTTGTGGCCCAATAGGTTTTATGCTCAAGTTCTACGGGCAGGTGGCATGATTTACCATAAACTAGTTTAAACAGAGTGGTTCTTACGCCTATAGAGCTTTATGGAGTTTAGTTGACCAATCTTTCCTAGATGTTGCAACGGTTTTCTCAAGTATTTGCTTGGTTTCTCTATTTGAGATCTCAACCTGTCCGCTGGTTTGGGGGTGGTAAGGTGTCGCTACTCAGTGTCGGACCCCATATTTGAGTAGTAACTTCCCAAATATATTTGAAATGAAGTGGGATCCTCCATCACTTATGATGACTCTTGGCACTCCGAATCTGGGAAAGATAACATTCTTGAAAAGTTTGATAACTACTTGTGCATCGTTGGTAGCAGAAGCTATTGCCTCAATCCATTTCGACATGTAATCGACTGCGACGAGTACATACTTATTTCCAAAAGAAGAAGGAAACGAGCCTATAAAATCTATACCTCACACGTCGAAGACTTCTACTTCCAAAATACCTATTTGTGGCATCTCATCGCGTCTTGAAGTATTTCTAGTGGGTTGGCACCGATCATAATTTAGAACAGCGAAATGAACTTCTTTCCAAAGGTTGGGCCAAAATAGGTTGGATTGCAGAATTTTTGCACAAGTCTTAGAAGTGCTCGCATGCCCTCCATAGGATGCAGCATGGCAATGAGATATGGCATCATTAACTTCAGTTTCAGGGACACATCGACGGAAAATTCCGTCGGCGCCCATCTTGAAAATCAAGGGCTCATCCCAATAGTAATGTTTAAGATCATGAAAGAATTACTTCTTTTGTTGGTAATTTAAGTCTGATGGAAGCACCCCAGCTACTAGGTAGTTAACAAAGTCAGCATACCAAGGCAGTGTGGTTTCTGTACAAATTGCTTCTATTGCTTCATTAGTTTCTGCATCATTAAATAACAAAGGATATTCGATCGTCTCATTTTCGCTCTCTAACCGAGCTACAAGTCTATCGTAGGGAAAATCATCATTGATGGGAACTTGTTTGAGTTCTTGGTCCTCAATCCTAGAAAGATGATATGCTATTACATTATCAGTTCCTTTTTTATCTTTAATTTCCAAATTGAATTCTTGCAAAAGCAGGATCCATCTTAAAAGTCTTGGTTTAGCATCCTTTTTGCTCAATAGATACCTAATTGCAGCGTGATCGGTATAGACAATTATCTTTGCTCCTACTAAGTAAGAACGAGATTTATCTAGAGCGAACACAACAACTAAGAGTTCTTTTTCTGTGGTTATGTAGTTCAATTTTGCACTGTCTAAGGTTCTACTTGCGTAGTAGATAGCATGCATCTTCTTATCTTTTCTTTGTCCTAAAACAGGGCCAACGGCAAAATTGCTAGCATCGCACATTATTTCAAACGACTCATTACAATCAGGTGGTTGCATAATAGGTGCAATGATCAGAGCATTTTTAAGGAGCTCAAAAGCCTTCAAACAATCTTTATTAAATATGAATTCATCATCCTTCATTAACAAGCCAGTTAGCGGTTTAGTGATTTTAGAGAAATCTTTAATGAATCGCCGGTAAAAACCGGCATGTCCAAGAAAACTACGAATTTCTCTAACAATTTTTGGAGGTTGAAGATTTTCTATTATTTCTATTTTTTTTCTTTATCTACTTCAATTTCTCTTTCAAATACAACATGTCCTAACACAATTCCTTCCCAGACCATGAAATGGCATTTTTCCCAGTTTAGCACAAGATTCACTTTAACGCATCGCTCAAGCACCAATTCTAGGTTCGATAAACAATCTTTGAAACTTCGCCTAATAATAGAGAAACCATCCATAAATACTTCCATTATATCATCTATAAAGTCAGCAAAGATCGACATCGTGCATCTCTGAAATATTGTGGGAGCGTTACATAACCCAAACGACATTCGTCGATATGCGAATGTACCATATGGACAAATGAAATTTGTCTTCTCTTGGTCGTCAGGATGAATAGGAATTTGAAAGAATCCTAAGTATCCATCTAAATAGCAGAAATAAGAGTGTTTGGCCAATCCTTCAAGCATTTGATCAATAAAGGGTAAAGGAAAATGGTATTTACGAGTGACTTTATTTAGCTTTCTATAGTCTATGCACATCCTCCATCCAGTGTGAACACGTTTCACAACGGATTCCCCTTTTTCATTGCTAACAACTGTTATACCACCTTTCTTTGGTACGACATGTACTGGACTAACCCAGTTGCTATCCGATATCGGGTATATAATTCTGGCTTCTAACAGCTTTTGCACGTCCTTCTTGATCGCATAGCTTATGATAGGATTTATTCTTCTTTGATGTTCACTAGAGGTTTTACTAGCATCTTCTAGCATAATGCGGTGCATGCAAATGGATGGGCTTATTCCTTTTAGATTAGAGATATTGTAGGCTAGTGCTATCAGATACTTCCTTAAAACGCTCAGTAACTTTTTAGTTTCTATTTGTCCCAAGTCAGCATTGACGATCACTGGTCTCTCAAGCTCAGCATCTAGGAATTCATACCTTAAATTTTTGGGTAGTGTTTTTAGCTCTATAGCGGGTTTTGATGGGCTAGGCATTGGATCAGATGTTAGTGCAAGACATTCTCTTAGATTGTCATTGGTGAATGGTATTTTCCAATCATCATCTTCGAATATAGGAGGTGCTGGAATTTTAAGCGCATCATAGTATACAGATGGTTGCATCTCCATTTCTTTAACGCATTCATCAATAACATCTAATAAACAACATGAATCATCAATAGCTGGAGCTTTTAGGAATTGAGCCAGAATAAATTCGACTTTTTCTTCACCAACTTTAAAAATTATCTTTCCTTTCTTAACATCAATTATTGCTCCGGCTATTGCTAAAAATGGTCTACCTAATATAATAGGGATATTTGAGTCTTCTTTTATGTCCATTATCACAAAATCGGTAGGAATGTAGAACTGATCGGTAGGAACGAGCACATTCTCTAACATACCCACGAGATATTTAACATAATGGTCTGCAAGTTGTAAAGACATCTTAGTTGATCTCAGTTCACCTAGCTTGAGTTTATTAC
This sequence comes from Lathyrus sativus, assembly GCA_963859935.3. Taxonomy (NCBI): domain Eukaryota; kingdom Viridiplantae; phylum Streptophyta; class Magnoliopsida; order Fabales; family Fabaceae; genus Lathyrus; species Lathyrus sativus. Next base: position 426,260,159 of record OZ012739.1, read on the forward strand.
ATCTGGATAACGACATTAGACTAACACTGGCTCCTAATTCGCATAAACCATTGTCTATGACGCACTTTCCTATCACACAAGGTATTGAAAAACTATCTGGATCTTTCAGCTTAGGAGGCATATTGTTTTGAATTATAGCACTAGACTCTACGATCAGCGTAACAGTTTCATTATCCTAGAGCTCTTTCTTATTTGATAAGATCTCTTTAAGAAATTTGACATATGAAGGCATTTGTGTAATAGCTTATGTGAAAGGAATAGTGATATTCATTTGTTTCATAAGTTCTATGAATTTCTTGAATTGTCCTTCATTTTTGGTTTTGGCTAACATTTTAGGATAGGGCACATGTGGTTTATACGGTGGTGGAGGCATATATGGTGTTTCTTTCTCTACGGCCTCTTCACTTTTATCATTATTATCCTTGGTTTTTGATTCATTTAACCCTTCAGTTCCTTTCTTCGGATTTTCGTACATGGGCGCATTTTCGAGTTTAGGATCAACAGGTCCATCATATTCGGTTCCGCTTCGCAATGTGACAGCATTAGCATGTCCTTTCGGGTTTGGGTGAGTTTGGCCAGGAAATGCTCCAATGGGGGATGCTATGGCTGGTTATTGTTGGGCTACTTGAGAAACCTGGGTTTCTAACATTTTATTGTGGGTAGCCATTGCATCAAGTTTGCTAGTCATCTGCCTCATCAATTCACTCGTATGAGCGTTTTGGTTCGCAAATTCCTTATTTTGTTGCATCTGAGTGTTCATAAAGTTTTCCATCATAATCTCCATATTTGACTTTCTAGGTGCTTGTGGAGCTGACGGTCATCCTTTTTGATACCTAGGTGGAACAGCACGTGCTGAACTTGGTGGATGCAGGGCATTGTTATTTTTGTATGAAAAGTTCGGGTGATTTCTCCAACCAGGATTGTAAATATTAGAGTATGGGTTTCCTTGGGTATAGTTCACTTGGTCGGTGGGAACACTAGCCAGTAACTAACATTCAACATTTGTATGTCCAGGGGTTCCACATAGTTCACAATTTGATGACACAGCAGCTACGGTGGACGTTGGTTGTGTCATGGCCAAGGTTTCAATCTTTTGAGTTAATACGTCCACTTTAGAGTTTATGCGGTCTATGGAATTAACTTCACACATTCCGCCTTTTAGAGTTGACTTTTCGTGAGAAGCGCGTTCTCTTCCCCATTGGAAGTGATTTTGAGCCACGTTCTCTATGAGTTCAACAACTTCTTCGTACAGTTTATCCATTAAAGCACCGTCAGCTGCGACACTTAGGTTCATTTTGGTGTTGTATGATAGACCATTGTAAAAAGTATGGATTATCAGCCATTGCTCGAGTCTGTGATGCGGGAAAAGCCTCATCATGTCCTTGTATCTTTCCCAATCGTCGAAATAGATTTGTTATCTTTTTTGCTTAAATCCATTAATTTTGGCTCTCAGCATAGTTTTTTTGCTTGGTTGAAAATAACGGCTTAAAAAGACTCTCTTCAGTTCGTCCCACATTGTGACAGAATTTGAGGGTAGAGACTGGAGCCAAGCTCTAGCTCAATCTCTTAAAGAAATTGGGAAAAGACGTAATCTTATTGCGTCTTGACTGACACCATTTGCTTTTACAGTATCTCCATATTGAAAAAAAACTGATAAATGCATGTTTGGATCATCCGTAGGACTACCTAAAAATTGGTTCTGTTGAACGGCTTATAACAGCGAAGGTTTCAACTCGAAATCATTTTGATTGATTGTTGGGCCAACAATGCTGTTATGAGGTTCATCTTGCGATGGAACAACAAAATCTTTCAAGGGACGGGTATGTGGTCCTTGAGCCATGATTTATTCTGGTTCGGTTTCGGTTTCCGAATCTGAATAAGGAACGATAGGGTCTGGAAGGTTATATCTAATATGGAATTCTTGAATTCAGGGCCTTAAGCTAATAAAGCGCTCAATTTCATCAATTGGTTGCTCTAACTTTTCGCATTGAGAGCGAGTGCTTGGCATACAATCGACGGATTAAAAATAAAAATAGTTGCCTTAGTCTATACTGTGCAATAAAGAAATCACAATATTGACTAAAATTAATCCCCGACAACAACGCCAAAATCTTGATCGCGACTTTACAGCGTATCATGTAGTTTTAAAAGATTGTCGAACCCACAGGGATTAATAATAAACCTAAAGTGATTATATTGCATTGTAAAGCTAAGGCTTAATGTCACAGAATAAAAAGGGACAAAAAAAACTAATACTGACGAGTTTAAAACAAATAATGAAACAAGACAGAAGAATGATTTTTGCGCTCCTAAGGGACTCTATAGATCACCATCTCCTAATGGTTGTTGTACCCCAAAATTTGACCAACCATTTCTTGGATCTGGCTTTTGTTTCTTTGCATTTTTGCATTTCTTCATAGCATAGAATTTTCTCTTGAGGCACGGGATCAAGGTTTTTCTGTGGCTCGAGGCTCTTTTGTTGCAAGAAACCAAACAGTGAGCATCAGAGGCTTGGGCATTTATTTTGTCCAGCGATCGAGCGGTCGATTTTATTTTATTTTGCAGGACATTTTCAAATCCAGAGGCAGCATTCAGGCTATCTCAAGCATTCTCATGGTTGTAGTATTCAAGAGCAAGTTTTAGAGGCTGAACAGGGCTCAGAATGGACGAAAACAGGCAAATATGCAAAATTTCCTCCAAAAGGCGCCAAAATTCAAATTTTCAAGGTGTTAATCGATTAACCCAAATGGTTAACCGATTAACCAAGTTAAAATCAGGTCAAATTTGAACTTTTAAAGGTTTTAATCGATTAACCCATATGGTTAACCGATTAACCAAGGCAATTTCAGCTCTGCACGTGAATCTTCAAGAGGTAGCCACTTTAGGGTCCATTTTGATCACTTGTGAATTTGATTTTACACAAGAAGAAGGATCTAGAATCATTCCAAATTTTGGTTAACTTTCAAATTAATTCAAGTTCCCTCCAAATTCCCACTCCTAATCCCAAACCAATTTTCACAAACCACACTCCAAACCATATTTAGATCCTAACCAAGAGCATATTTAAATGATTTACTCCAAACCTCATACGCAATCCTCATAATTCCATTTCATTTTCAGAATTCACTCCAATTCTCTCAATTTTCTCTCAACTTTTCTTTCCACCAAAACTCCACTAAAGCTCTTTCTTGGAATTCCTTGATTCTCCATTGGAATCATTGAGATCTTGAGCTAAAGCCTTCATCTTTCATCCTCATCATCTCCAATTCTCCATTCAAATTTCGTGCTATTATGGATCTGAATTTTGAAGTTGATTTGGAGTAGCTTATTTAGTTGGATCTAGCTTAATTTTGGTGGATCATCATTCCTACTACAAGAATTAACTTGGATCTTGAAGGAATTCCGGATTTCTAGCTTGGATCTGTTCAATTGAAGTTGAATCAACAATTACCAAAGCAATTCTCTGCTTTGTAGGTTGGGATTCTAGATCCGATGCTATTTTGAGCTTATTTTGCATATGCTATGCGGATCTTTATTTTTGATTGACTTTTGGTTGATTTGATCCATGTGATTGGTGATCTTGTTGTTTTGATGTGTTTGCATGTTGATTGGATCACTGTTTTCTAGTTTAATTTTGTGCATAATTGATTATATGATCATCTGGATTATTGGAGAAGTGATTAACTGCTGAAAAGTTCTTTTAAGCAGTTGTTTTCTGCTGCTGGTACAATGTTAATCGATTAACCAGTTGCAGTGCAAACTGGTTAATCAATTAACCAGTGTGAATATTCAAATTTGCAAACATTTTTCAATGGTTAATCGATTAACCCCTGGTGTTAATCGATTAACACTGTGCAAGCAGGCCTGTTTTGTTGTTTTTCAAGGTTGTTTTGGTATCATCTCACTTTGAATCTTCATGGATCAGTATGATGCATTTGAGTGAGATGTTTTCAATATCATATTGTTGTTCTTGATTGTTTAATCACGATTTCTTCGACACTCGTGTTCGATTTCCACATGAGTGCATGCTTATGGATGTGGTTCGAAGTGATGATCATTTGCATTGTTTCCTTTGCTTGCATTGCTTGGTTGAGATGTGCTTGTGGTGGCTGCTGGCCCACACTTTTTCCTCCCACTTTCCTTTATGTTGCATTTCATGTTTGCATTTTATCTTCCATTTCTTTCTACTTGTGATTGATTTACTATGTGTTTCTTGGTTTTCTTTGCCATGTTCCCTTAGGATCCCTAGTCCCTTTGGGAGTAGGGGAGACATTAAGTGTTCAATCCAAGCATGCTAACATTAGGTAGATTTCCCTTTCAATCCCAACTTTAGGACCACTTTGCATGACAACGTTAGGGCCGAGTTTCCCTTAGACCTTCCGTGCATATCTCTTCTCATCTCAAAATACATTCTAACTCATCTAATAAATACAATGAACATTGTACGCTACGAGCCTTAAGCACATGGGAAAATATGAGTAAGGGGTCTCCTCTCGCTTGTCTAGAGTGTTTAGTGTATGTCCCGTGTGGGGGCGATATGCGACACACTCGTTCCTATGTCATAGTCTTTAGTGCAACGTGAATCATAAATCAAAATTAATTCACTTCACTAAAAAACACAAACAAAACATCAAACCTTTTTTTATCCTTTGGGATTAATTGAAAACCGTTTTCAAAGAGAGTGTTGTTAACTCTTGGTTCTACCGCAAACAGGCATCATCCCTAACTACTAGAACAAAGGTTTAAACCTACTCAGTTAAAACACTTGAACCGATCTGTGGTCGTGTCAGCCTGAACTATGTTTGCTTTGATTTCTCATACCAGACGAGGATACATAGGCACAAGACGACGATGTCTTGGCGAGCAACCTTCCCCCACCTTCTCCCGTAGTTTTCTAAACTACGTTGACTCTGACTTTCCCATTGCACGAGGGAATACGTAGGCATAGAGCGGCGATGCTCTATCGAGTATCTTTTCTTTTCTTTTGTCCTATGAGCCTGTATCTTAAATAGATAAACACCTTTTAGTTAGACAACAAGCATGGATCCTGTTGAGTACAACGGAAGTGAGGGGTGCTAATACCTTTCCCTTGCGTAACCGACTCCCAAACCCAAGATTTGGTTGCTATGACCTCGTCTTTTCCCTTTTCGTCAGGTTTTCTTCGATCGTTTCCTTTCCCTCTCTTTGGGATAAATAACGAACAATGGCGACTCTTCTGTTTTTACGCTGGGTGTTTTCGCAGTTGCGACAGCTGGCGACTCTGCTGGGGACTGTGATGGTTCCCTATCCGAGTCAATCCTAGAGCTTGTCTGTTGTACATCTTTGGGTGTTTACTTTTGCGCATTTATTATCATATCATGCTGCTGCTGTGCTGTGGGGTGAGTTGTTCCCTCGAGAGATAAGCCCAATACCCAGGCTTGAGTATACACACAGGATTAGTATGGAGAGTAGCGGGAGCTTGTGTGGCATTTGGCCATACAATAGCTCGTGCAAAATTCACGTCCAAACGAGGTTTTTCTCGGGAGATGCAGTTGAGGGAGTATTGACTTAGAAAGCCTAACGACTCTGGAGACCGTTCATTGGGAAGTCAACTAAGTGAGGCCGCTTCGTTAGACCATGATGCCAAACCAGAAATGGTCAAAGTATTATCATTTCTCAAAAGTCTGTGACACTGATGACCTGTATAGGATGCCGTAACTTTCAAGACTAGAACCCACATGTGAGAGGGGATGGGTTTTGCAGGAAAATTAACCTCCAACCAACCTGGTTTTCTTGTTAGTGTGGAATTTTGATCTTGAGTACTCCGGTTTTCTATTATCTCATTGTTTTGAGTAAGGAGGAGCTATGGTTGAATTCAGTCAACAACACAACAACGAGTTTGGGCATCGGATACCTTGATCCCATGGTTGCATCTGCATAATCATTCTGCATTCAACATTGCATGTCTGTGTGTGTTCGAAAGGTTCTCGTCTCTCCTTTGGTTCTGGTACTGGTCTTATGAAGAGAGGGAGAATTATTGCATACAAGTTTATGACACCTGAGTTATGGCCTTTATTTGGTCTGATCTCCATGGTTGAGCCTGGCGTCTTTGAAACCTTCAGGAAGAATCTTACCTGATATAGAAGAAGATTATTGTGGTGTTCGTATCCATCCCTGCTATTCTTGTTTATTAAAACTGGAATCAAGGGGGAGATCTCCCTGTGAATACATAGACATGTTTGCATTTTGCATCCTGCATTCTCATTTGCATCGCATGTGGTTCTCAGAGGCCTCGTGTTCTTATCTCTGCTTGGTTTTCTTCAGTAATAGGATTGAGGAATTCAGTTTCCACCCAACTCGAGGGAATCAGAGAAGAGTAATGGATCAGATTCGGGCAGAGTTGAGGGAAGTCTGAAGCCAGATGGGACAATTCATGGTGGGTGTCATACCCCAAATTTGTCCTACTCATGGTGCACTAATTCAAGTATTGTGTGAGGTTCGAATTAGGATTTTCGTATCAGAATCAAATTGTCAAGCAAAGTGATCAGGTCAAAGGATAATGGCCAGAAATTTATGACTAAATCTTTAAGTCATGCTTACCTTATTAGACTGTTTCAAACTTCAAATCAAATGCTCTTAAAACAAGTCTGGAGCCGTTTTTTTGTGTCATGTGTGTGGGGCTTCATCGTTGGTCTGAATGACAAGAGTTTGAATCAAATGAGCCAATTGTCCTTCAATCGAGTTTCTCCTGAGGATTAGCAGATTCAGTGTGTGTGCAAGCATTGATGAAGTGGTTAAAATCTCGCTATTGGTATGAGGATTTAGTCAGAGTTTTTGTTCAATCAAGATCATGTTAAGTTGGATTCAAGGTCGTATTGTGCAAGATTTGTGGCATGGCAGGTTCGAGTGTCAGGATTTAAGGTGTTGTTTAGATGTGGAGGCACATATTCATTACATATACTCGCTCCCAAACCACTTTCTTAATCCATTTTCATTCACATCCCAATCCAATTCATTAAACTCGTACATATTTGATTTTAACCCACTTCACATTTTATTTTCAAAATTCATTCATCACCAATTTGTTTATCCTTTTATTTTTATCCATTCTTATATCCAAAGTTTCCAAATATTCAATCTATAAATATTCCATACTATAATCCAAGTTTTCTTTTTTTTAGTTGACAACAATCAATAATATTAATCGTGTTAATTTCTACACGAGGTAACCGTTCCATCATTTTTGAAATGAAAGAGTGAGTCTATAGTTATGTTATTCACTATGTGAAGGTAACTGATTGACTAACAAAGCCGTGTGATATACATGTACACCAACAAACCACTATGGCACTTCCTTGTTCAAATTTTCTACAAAAAAAAAAAAAAACCATTTAAAATATCCAAGCCCATTTACTTTTTTTAAAATTCATTGTTTTGTATTTCTGCTTTTTTCCTTTTTACAACCAGTATGACAAAAGATAAAAGAATACATGTACACCACCCAAAGCCACTTGAAAGCTACTGCACCTACACATTAATCTAAAACCCAGCCGTGTCACCTCAACTGTACCAACCCTGCTGCCACAAAACCTGCACCACAATGAGACAAAATCCTTGAACTACACAACCCCCCAAACCTGCTCTCAAACATGCTACAATTCTGCACCTCAATCACAACAATGATTCACTTTTGCACACCCTGTACCAAGGTATCAGACCAGGTTTTTTGCACCAAAATTACAAAATCATGCTGCTACTTTCCTGCATCAATAAAGACAGTGTCATTAAAATGAAAAGTAGGGATGTAACAGTATCTGCAGTAAAAAACCTTAACACTAATTTGGAAGGAAAATAAACTAGTCAACACACAACTCAGAGCACAGCAACCAAGGATGGGAGGTAGAGGACTATGTTTGAGGATTCAAAAAAAAATAAAAGGAGAGGGAGTTGGACCATAAGGGGAGAGCTTCAGCACGAGAGAAAAACATAACAATATTGAAATTGCAGCAGAAAGAAAGATCACCAAGCTGATATGAAAAAAAATTGTCTTCTTCCACTCACACATATGAATCATCCATAAACCATCAAACAGATACCAATCATTCATAAACCATCAAACAGATATCAATCATCCATAAACCAACAAAAACACCCATCAGTCATCACCTTTGTTTTGTGGAGAAGGAGCTGTAGAGTAAGAGGAAGAAGCTGTGAACCTAGAACTCATGACAGAACTGCGTCCTGTGTAGAATCATAAAATTTTCATCAGCAGTAGGAGTTGCGAGAGGGAAAATAAAATCAAAGAAAGAGATTCAAGTTCATACCTGGACTCCGGTTTTGTTTGAGGTAAACATATTAATCCTTCACATCTCATTTTCCTCTGTGTGTTGATTTGAACTTGTGATTTTGAGCTTCCATTTTATCTTAGAAACACACATCCTTGATTAATCACATGCCTAGATTAGCTTTGCTCCTAGATTATGTTTTGTTTATTCCCGTTGCTTGCGTCTGTTTGCGGTATACGGAAGTCTCGTTAGTTTTGTTTTCCTGCGTTCTATGTTGAGCATTCGTTTGGGGTTAGGAAGGGGTAAGGAGGGGTTTCGTTCTCTCGTGGCCCGCCCCGCTGCATCCCTAAAACCACAACAGCAGTAAAACAATAGCATGAATTTTCATAAAAAGAAGAAAATTGAAAACAAAAAAAGGGTTATGTGGGAGAGTTGGAAACGAACCCTTTGTCTTTGGTTGATGGAGAGTTCTCGCAGAAATGTCGTTATCTCGTCGAACGTTTTCAATCGCCAAGTTGTTCGTATAACAATGCACGCACCGTAGATTCCTAATTCAACCCAAACTTCCACTCCTCCAAACCATTCTCAACCAAACAACCAAAATCATGCTACAAAGCAGCAGGCTCTGCACAACCTGCATTGACCAACAACACCAAGCCGAAAACCTGCAACCAGTAAAGTGAAAAGCAGTTCAGTCCAAAAACACCTACAATACATTAAACAGAAGAAATGAAAAGAAAAAAAACTATCCTAAAAAACCTTTGGCTAGGATCGAAAAAGGAGTAGCAGGGATCTTCCTTTTTGGGGATGAACTGTCCAACCCCTCTCCATGAAAAGCCTTCGCCAGAAACCAACAAAATGATCCGTGAACGAAAACCGAATCCTTCATCGGTCAACCCCTCCAACCGAACTTCTTAAACTTGATTGCTACATACCAATCTTCTTCCAGCAACCACAAGTTGTGTGCATCCACCTATTTCTATCTTCAAACTCTGCCGTTTCACACCAACTTCTGTTGTAAACCATACGCACAGTTTCATTCTTTATCTCCTCTCACCTTAAGCCTGCACAACAGATCCTCACTCCATAACTGACACACAAAGACATAGCCTCTCAAAGTTCCATCAAACACACCTCAAGGTAACGTTAACTTCAAGTCTCAATTTCAAACCAGTTCAAACCTGCAACAACGAGACATAGTATCAGCAAACCAGCATGTGAACGACAAAAGGAAACGAATTTACAAGAAATGTTCGCACAACAGCAACTTCTAATGAACAGCTGCAACATCTTGCAATACTCACCAACCAATTTTCTTGCGAAACAACACGAACCATCAACACCATACACATCACCTTGCTTGTTTCATAACCGGATGATATTCATCTCACTGCAAAATGAAGACATCCTCACCGTGACATAATCATCATAGCCGAAAGCTACACAAACCCGTGACCTCCAAATCATTCCTTTTTCTCTCACACCGTCAATAATCGCACTTACACCTTCATAATCCAACCCCCCTTCGTTCTCTTCGCAATCTTCGATGACAACCTTCTCAAATCACACGCTCTCGCTTTTCTCAACCGTATCAGATCCTCCCTCCTCGAAACCCTTGATAAAAATGACACCTTTACCCCTTTTACCTTCAAACCCATTCTTCCATCTTCAACCGAACACAAATCACCACATAAACTCATTTCTCTTTAAATTTCCGAAACCCTAAAACAGAACACAAAACCACAAATTGAATCCTCCAACATTGAAACCTTACCCAGAAATAGAGATGGAGAGAGTTATAGTGGAGGATATCTAAAAACAACACAAACCCACTTGAACCTAATGAACCACAACCTATTTCAAATCAAACAGAAAAGAAGGAGGAGAGTGATTTGAAGCATACGACCAAGTCTGAATCGAAACTTACCGAAGCTTAAAACCGAATTTCAATTCAGAGCCTAAACCACGCGAGAGAGATGAAGAGTTTGGTTTGAACGTTGTCTTCATACTTTGTTTTTTTTCGATTCCGACTCCATTGTGAATGTGTTCTTATTGATGCATTTGGGATATCTTTAGGTCGATGTTAATTTCGCTCTGCTGTTTATTTTCGTTTTTTTCAAAGGCATGACTTTATTTTATGATAGGGGATCGCATGGCTTCAAGGCTGTGTGGTGGGCCATTAAAAAGCCCGTTTTTTTCATTTCCACCAGTTTTTTTTTTTTTTACCATGCGGGTCTTGTTAGAGGGTTGATGGGATTTCAAAAGCCCAAGTGATCCCCATTTACTTTCATGTACACCATTGGATTTCTATCACCCACACACCCCTCACTTGAAGTTGCGCCCCATTCATTTGTTTTAATTTGTGATGTTATCTTTGTTTGAAAAAGGGATTTCTGAGTGTTGATATTATTTAGTTGTGAATTTTTTTTAGTTTCTATTGATTTATCGATAGAATTTTTTTATTTTTATTTTATATTTAAGTTTATAAATCTTTCATACTTTGATTTTGCGTTGATTTTCATTTTTTCGGGTCGATGACGAGACCTCCGTAATTCATTACCAGTCAAATTATGGATGAGTAATGTTGGATCTGAGACCACCTATTTTCTCTCTTCATCACCTGTCCCGACTCGATTCAAAAACTTTGTCAAACAATTTTCAAAATCAAATTATCTTTGTATTGAATTAAAAGAGGGGATTAAGTGTAGACTTTCTTCCTCTCCTAGTGTCGAGATGCTCACTGTAGTGTGGGTGGTTTAGACACTCGTCTTTCAATACGAAGACTTTTCTACCCCTTTTCCTCCTAAGACCTCGGTCCCGTACCGAGCACACTTTCAATAATGAATTGATTTCTCTTTGTATTGAATAAAAAAAAAGAGAGGATTGGGTGTAGACCTCTTCCTCTCCGAATGTTGGGATGCCCACTGTAGTGAGGGTGGTCTCGATATTCGTCTTTCAATACGAAGACGCGACTTTATCCACCATCTCGCTTTCGCAACTTCCTTCCACAATTTTCACACCTAAAACCTCGGTCTCGTACCGAGTGCATTTTCAAATTCTTTACACAACAAAAACTTGAATGGTCGTGGAGTGGTTAGGCGTAGGCCTTCTCCTACCCCGAGTGCTGACGTTTACCGTAGGGTTCTCTGTCGCAAAGCACTTACCATTCAAAACCAAAAACACTTTAATAAGAGAATGAAGTTCTCTTTGTGTTGAACTAAAGAGAGAGGATTGAGTGTAGTCTTCTTCCTCTCCGAGTGTCAGGATACTCACTGTAGTGTGTGTGGTCTTGATACTCGTCTTTCAATACGAAGACGCTATGTTCGCCACACATTTTTACAACAAAAACTTTGAGACAAAGAATTGGGTACTACCCGTAGGGGTTACTATCCGAGGACCTGTCTCGCCCCTTAAAAAACAATCCAATCAATCAAACGTGACTTCTTGCCCCGCGTGGCGAAAACTAATCAATCTTTCAAAAGGATATGTTACGTCCGTTCTACCGCAAACAGGTAACGCCTAAGTCTCCAACGAGCGAGCAGCAAAACACCTAACTGCTAGAATGCGCACGATAGCATCATCCATAAAAAACATCAACACACCGTAGGCCGAACTACGGCTGCTCTGATTCTTTACTTCTTTTGAGTAAAGATACGTAGGCACAAGGGCCACAATCCTTGCCGAGCACATTCCCCCCATATCTGTAGTTCCCCGAACTACGTCGACTCTGACTTTCTCACATCTATTGAGAATACGTAGGCATAGGACTGCGAAGTCCTACCGAGTCTGTTCTCTCTCTTTTTCTCCCCCGTCCTCTCTTTCCTCCTAACTTTCTTGCTTCTAACCCTTCTTTTACCCTGTGGAACACTTTTATAGCATAATATTTAAGCAAATAAATTCACATCGACAAACAAAAGGTTCCCATCGAGTACGATGGATGCGAGGGGTGCTAATACCTTCCCTTCGCATAACCGGCTTCCGAACCCGTTCATGGTCGCGAGACCATCTTATCCATTTTATTTTCTTAAGGTTTTCTCGATATTTTCCTTTCCCCTCATGGGATAAATAAAGTTCGGTGGCGACTCTTCTGTCTATCTTTTTCGCCTCCCCGTCGTTGCACGATGCATTTTTCGAGTAGCGACAGCTGGCGACTCTGCTGGGGACTCTCCTAGCGAGCCAGACCTATTTTGTTTGTCGTGTTTGTGTTTTATTTGCTTTTATTTTTATTTATGTTATGTTCACTAACTTTTGGGTTTATTTAGACGGTTTGTGAGATAAGGCTTCCTACCCGAGCTTTTAAGTACACACTAAGATAGGAGGTGGGTTCTTTCTGATTTGCGAGACTTAGGACTCGTTGAGTTGGATCGAATTCCACCGCTCAGATGAGACCCCGTTGGAATGATTATGTCTTACGTGTAGTCGTAATGACGTCTTTGTTTCCGACGTGGGAGTCTGTGACTCTGAGGACCTTTGTAGAACCTTATTCCAAAGGTTGCTAAGACATAACTCTGTGTTCATCCTTTGAAGGGATTACCGTCTTACGAGTAGTCGTTATGATGGAAAACTTTCGAGGGCTAGTACATAGGACTTTGTTTAAAAGCCTTTGGGATACCCTCTTATAAACCATTAGACAACCCACCCGATGGGAGAAATGTTTTGTGTTATTTTGCAGGACCAGTGATCTTGATCTCGTTTTGTGCTCTTTATCATGTGCATTCATAAAACATTGCATTGCATATCATTTCTCGCATATCAAGGGACTTAAGAGACTGTGATTATCTCAGGTATTGGTGAATACAATGACTGACCAAAGAAAGCGAAGCACAAATTCCATCAAGTTTAGAGAACCAAAGCTGGAACTAATTCAAGACATTCTGATTGACGTACCAAAGGCTATCAAGATCAACTTTCAGGGAAAGTATGGGAAACTGCTTGATCTCCTCCATTCTAGGGTCGACACTTGGGCTTTGTTCGCTATGGCTCAGTTCTATGATGCACCTCTCAGATGTTTCACTTTTCAAAACTATCAGTTGGCCCCTACCCTTGAGGAATATTCTCACATTTTGAACATCAAGATCAAGGATCAACCTATATACACAGGCTTGGAAGAAGAACCAAAACCTCCTGCCATTGCTCTTGCCCTACGTATGACCAAAGAGGAAGTCAAAGAGGGTCTAACTAGTAAAGGGGGCGTTCAGGGTTTTCCATTGAAATTTCTACTAGAAAAGGCTGCTCAATGCAAGATGGATGAAGATTGGGAAAAGTTCGGAATAAGCGTGGCCCTAATGATTTATGGGATTGCCCTCTTTCCAAATGTGGACAATTTCATAGACATCACTGCCATCGTTCTCTTCATGCAGAAGAATCCTATCCCTACACTCCTTGCCGATGTTTATCACTCCATTCATTGGAGGAGTGAAAAGAAGGCGGGAATGATCCAATGCTGCTCTCACCTACTATACAAGTGGTATGTTTCTCATTTACCCAAGAAAGGGCCGTTCATGGAAAACAAGAATAAATTAAAATGGTCTCAACGCATCATGTCTCTGGAAGCTAATGATATTGCTTGGTACTCTCCTGAGTACTATGATGTGGAAATCATTTTCAGTTGTGGAGAATTCGGTAATGTACCTTTGATCGGTAGGGCCGGTTGTATTAATTATAACCCAGTCATGGCATTACGTCAGTTGGGCTATGCTATGGAGGGCGAGCCCGAGGCAGAGAAGATTCAGAGTTTCTTTTTGCTAGCCACATCCGAGGACCCTGCGTTTGTCAGGAAGGTTGCTAAGGCTTGGGGTAAGATTCATACAAAGGGGCGGAAGGAGTTAAAAGCAAAGAATTGCGTGGCAAAGGAGCCATACAACCGGTGGTTACTAGCGAGAGTAGCTGAAAGGTCGTTACCATTTCCCTTAGAGCCCTCTATGCAAGAAGCACCTCTTGCTCCCACCCATGTGTCCATAGAAGAATATGAAAAATTGAAGCTAATAGTGGAGAGATTGACTAAGGAGAACCAGGACCTTCAGAATGAAGTCCACCAAGCAAAGGTGGAGAGTGGTCAGTACAAAAGAAAGGTGGAGTTTGAACAGGATCAAGCAGCTGAAAGTAGCAAGAAGCTAAAATTAGAAACAGATCTGAGAGTCAGGTACCAACAGGGTTACGAAGGAGCTGATGCATCCTTAACAACTCTCCGACAACGCTTAAAGGACACCAAAGCTTCTTGTGATAGGGCATGGCACTTCTTTGAGATAGCCTCCGCCGAAAAGAAGGAAATACGAGAGAATCTTGAGGCTGATATTGGGGATCTTGAAGAACGACTGAGAAATGCTTTGACCCTGGTGAAAAATGAACGAAGACTCAAAGAAGAGGCATTGAAAGATTCATATGTCACATCCGACATGTGGAATAACAAATGTCAAGAATTGGAAACTGCCCAAGAAACAGCCCTTCTATGGAGGAATCGTTTCGAGGCTTTGCAAAGAGATAGTGCGCAGTGGCTCGAGAAGGAGGCTCAGCTCAATGAGTTGTTGGACACCCATGTGGATTCCATTTGTTATTACCAGTCGACTCTAGATATGTGTCGTGCTAGGTACAACAATCTGGTGGAGCATTGCAACCTCATGATCCGTGATATCCCATGGAGGTTGGAAAGCGCCATTCAAGACCTGGAAGGAAATGATATCCCCCCTTCTGTTCACCACTTTATCCAGCTCTGCGACCAAATGGTTAGGAGGTTCATGTTTGAGACGAAGAAACTTGAAAAGCGTCTCCAAAAGAGAGAAATTTAGTTATTCAGTTATCTTTTGTAGCACGACTTGTAGTTTTGGCTTATTCAGCTTTTGTCTGTATGAATTTTTTCTAAAAAAATTAATGAAAGATTGCTTTTTGGTCCAAATTGTGCACTTCTTTATTATTCAGTCATGATTCTATGATACCAATGATAATCACAAGCCTCGAAAGTCTCTCGAGCATTTTGCATACGTTTGCGCATTTCTCTTTTTGCATTTCCTACAACCCGATCTTACACACCGCTCACCCCTTTCAGAAAGAGTAAAGCAAGCTGACTTCACGGCATCGGTATAACACAAGGAATAGCCAGAAGAGAATCATGGATCAGATAGAGCAGGACCAGGCTACTATGAGGAGCGAGATGCTAGGCATGAAAACGCAAATGAATCAACTCATGGAGGTGATTCAGAATATGGCCAGAAGTCAAGAGGAGATGAGACAAGCAGCGGAGAGGAGCGCTAATCAGACTTTGGCTGGCGCAGTTCCCAACGCAAGTGGTGCGATTCCAATTCCTGTTGATGCCACCCCAACCCCTGTTGGGGCAATTCCCACTTCTGCCGGCGCCGTACCCATCAACACCGTCCCTCCTCCAGTCGGTACGACTCATCTTCATGGTACTACGATCCCAACACAAGTCCAGTACGACGATCATGAAGGTTTCTATGAGAATTCAGGTGAAGCGTATGGACCACAGACCGCCGAACTAGAGAAGAAGTTTAATGCTTTACAGGAGATGGTGAAGACATTGCAAGGCCCCGATGTTTTGGGACTGGATGCAGCTGAAATATGTCTTGTACCCGGAGTTAAGATACCTCCAAAGTTTGTAATTCCGACCTTTGAGAAGTACAAGGGTAACAGTTGTCCTAAGACCCACATAAGGTCTTACTGTAGGAAGATGGCCGCCTATTCTGACGACGAGAAGCTACTAATCCATTTCTTTCAAGATAGCTTAACAGAGGCATCCCTAGAATGGTATATGCACCTTGAACGATCCAACGTAAGAAGCTGGAAAGAGTTGGCAGACGCTTTCGTGAAGCATTATCAGTATAATACTGACATGGCTCCGAATCGAATGCAGCTTCAGAATTTGACTCAGAAGCCGAATGAGTGTTTTAAGGACTTCGCGCAAAGATGGAGGGGAGTGGCTGCAAGGGTACAACCTCCACTGATGGAGAAAGAACTGACAGACCTATTCATGGGCACGCTACAAGGACCGATCTTTGAGCGGTTAGCATCCTCAACTTCCACGGTGTTTTCTGAACTTGTTATGGCTGGAGAGAGATTAGAGAGTTTCATGAAGGCGGGAAAAATTCAGAATGCAGGCGGATCTGCAAACGGAGTCAAGAAGCCTTATCAGGGTTTCGTTAAGAAAAGGGAAGGCGAAGCTAGTGCAGTGTTCACCAATGGAAGGAGAACTCACCAAGGTTATCACCACATTGCTGCCATCGCTCCACAGCAACCACTTTCTATTCCGGCAAATCAGCCTGCGCCTCAGCAAAATCGACAACAACAACCCTATCAACCAAGACAAAATCAGTATCAAGGGCAGAGAAAGCCAGAAAGGAGGCTTGATCCAATTCCGTCCACTTACGCCAAATTGCTTCCGTTCTTGTTGAAAGCAGGTCTCGTTCAACTTAGGGAAATGAAAGATCCTCCGGCTGTTCTCCCCTACGGCTACGATGTAAATGCGAGATGCGAGTTCCACTCTGGCGCCCCGGGCCATAACATCGAGAATTGTAAAGCTTTAAAATACATTGTGCAAAATCTTATCGACTCCAAGGCAATAAACTTTACCCGAAATACCCCGAACATCAAATCTAACCCAATGCCACCTCACCATTCAACAAACATGATTGAAGGCTCTAAGGGGATCCGATTAGTTTCGGATATTGAGAAATTGAGGACCCCACTTTCCACAATTAAGGAGCAACTCTTGTTAAAAAACATTTACCCAGGGTGTCCAATTGATTGCCATGTTTGCATGGACGGATCTCAAGGATGCGCTGAGCTGAAGAAGGGCATACAAGGCCTGATTGAGCAGGGTGTATTAGTAGCAGAACAACTATCAAAGATTGAGGAAGTTGCTACTCTTGAAATTCCGTTCGAAACATTGGAGATACCATATGATGATGGATATGAGCTCTGGATCCCAGTTAACAATTCGAACCGCACACCATTGACCATACCGTGCGATGAGGAAGAATGGGACAACGTGTATGGACGTACTCCGATCCCACTGCAAATCCCGTATGATCCAGTTCAGATACCTATGTCTCCACCATCAATGAACCAGCTTGTCATTTCGACCCCATCTCCTTTTCCGTACGAAAGCACCAAAGCTGTACCTTGGTTATACGATGAAACTGTTTTTCTCAACGGACAGAAGGTGGCAGAGGAAGATGTAATGGAAGAAAAGAAGACTGTAGGGAACATCGTGGGAACCGGAGGCGTCACTAGAAGTGGTCGAATATTCGCTCCGACTGCACCTCCTGTCAACAGCAGTGACAATACAAGGAAAGGTACTTCCGTACCAAACACCAATGAACAGGGGCAGTCATCTAAACAGAAGGGCATCCCAAATGATGAAGCGGAGGAGTTTCTAAGAATCATTCAGAAAAGCGACTACAAAGTGATTGATCAGCTCAATCAGACGCCCTCAAAGATATCCATGCTGTCATTATTAATGTGTTCAAAGGCCCATCAAGAAGCATTGCTAAAATTCTTGAAGGCAGCTCATGTGCCAGAGGAGATATCAGTGGTGCAGTTTGAAGAAGTGGTGGGAAATATTGCATCAGGTCATATTTTGAGCTTTAATGATAGTGAATTACCTCCCGAAGGTAAAAATCATAACAAGGCCCTGCATATTACCATCGAATGTGTGGATGTTGTATTCTCTAGGGTGCTTGTTGACACTGGATCATCGCTGAATGTATTACCCAAAAGCTCGTTATGCAAGCTGTCAATTGAAGGACTTGTGATGAAGCCAAGTCAAACTATTGTAAAAGCCTTTGATGGAGCTAAGAGAACTGTGGTAGGCGAGGTTGACCTCCCGATCAAGATCGGACCTCATACTTTCATCATTACATTTTACGTAATGGATATATACCCCGCTTACAGTTGCCTTCTTGGTCGTCCGTGGATTCATTCCGCGGGCGCTGTAACTTCAACCTTGCATCAAAAGATCAAGTTTATGATTAACAATCAGATGGTCATCATTGAGGGTGAGGAAGATGTTCTTGTGAGCCATCTTGCCTCTTTCCGCTATGTGGAAGTAGGAAATGAGGTGCATGAGACACCGTTTCAAGCTTTTGAAGTGATCAATGTTGAAATGATTTACGAAAAGCCAGCATCTTCAATAGTGACTTGGAAGGACGCGAGGACCGTGATAGAGGAAGGACATCCGCGAGGATGGGGCAGGGTGTTGGAATTGCCCGTCAACAAAAATGGAGCTGGTCTAGGCTACAAGCAGAAGAATGCAACTGATAAAGGCAAAGAGCTTGCAACTCCGTTGGTTTTTACTAGTGGAGGCCACCTTGTCGATGGTCAAGTCATGTTTTTGGAAACTGAAGCCGAAGATCATGAAGAGCTGTGTATGGTGTATCCTAGGGCGCCTAATCAAGTCTTGAACAATTGGAGAGTCGTCGAAATCCCCGAAGTTACTCTAGTAGACGAGTAATTCCCTTTTATTTTACCTAAAAAAAAAAAAAAAAAAAAAAATCATATGCTCTGCCCAAGGCATATGGATCATGTTGTAGGGCCTTTTGCTTTTTAAAGCACAACTTATCATCAATAAATAAACTTTCGCATCCAATTACGCTCTCTTTCTTTCATTTTTACTTTTTTGCACATAAAATTATCTTTGAAAGACAATGTTTTGTTTTATTTTCCTTTTTTCTGTTAACCTTTTCTAAAAATATAAAAAAATAATAATAAAGCATGAAGTCATTCATCGTGCAGATCTTCCCTTGCTCCTGTCAATAACGACCCCGCTATGGTCCAATATGACTTTGATAACCCGATATACCAAGCCGACGAAGACTGCGAGGAAGATTGTGATCTCCCAGAAGAGCTAGCTAGACTATTGAAACAGGAGTCAAAGGTCATTCAGCCCTACCAAGAAGAGGTCGAAGTCATCAACATGGGAACTGAGGAGGATGCCAAAGAAATCAAGATAGGCGCAGCTTTGGAGTCAGAGATTAAGTCAAAACTGATAATACTGCTTCGAGAGTATGTTGACGTTTTTGCTTGGTCTTACAAAGATATGCCCGGTCTAGATGAAGAGATCGTGATGCACAAACTACCTCTCAAGGAAGGTTGCCCGCCGGTGAAGCAAAAGTTGAGGAGAACAAAGCCAGAGATGTCTTTCAAGATCAAAGAAGAGGTACAAAAACAATTGGACGCTGGTTTCCTGGCAGTATCCAACTATCCGCAATGGATAGCGAATATTGTCCCAGTACCTAAAAAGGATGGGAAGGTGCGAATGTGTGTAGATTATAGAGACCTTAATAGAGCGAGTCCGAAAGATGACTTCCCTTTGCCACACATTGATGTGCTAGTGGACAACACAGCCCAATTTTCTGTATTCTCATTTATGGATGGCTTTTCTGGATATAACCAAATTAAGATGGCGCCCGAAGATATGGAAAAAACGACTTTCATCACTCCCTGGGGAACTTTCTGTTACAAGGTTATGCCATTTGGACTCAAGAATGCAGGCGCAACATATCAGCGAGCAATGGTCACTCTTTTCCATGACATGATACATAAAGAGATTGAATGTTATGTAGACGATATGATTGCGAAATCCCAGACTGAGGAGGAGCACCTTATCCACTTGGGAAAACTATTCGCCCGATTAAGGAAATTCCAGCTGAGACTAAATCCCAACAAATGCACTTTCGGTGTAAGATCTGGTAAATTGCTAGGTTTTATTGTGAGCCAGAAAGGGATTGAAGTCGATCCAGATAAGGTCAAAGCTATCCAGGAGATGCCGATTCCCAAAACTGAAAAAGAGGTCCGAGGATTCCTTGGGAGATTGAATTATATCGCCAGGTTCATATCCCATCTAACGGCCACTTGTGAGCCCATCTTCAAATTACTTCGGAAGGATCAAGCCGTGGTATGGAACGATAATTGTCAGAAAGCCTTTGAGAAGATAAAGGAATACCTACAAGAACCGCCGATCTTGATGCCTCCGGTGCCCGGACGACCCCTGATCATGTACCTGACTGTGTTAGAGGGATCCATGGGATGCGTATTAGGACAACATGATGAAACCGGCAGAAAAGAGCATGCAATCTATTACCTCAGCAAGAAGTTTAATGATTGTGAAACGAGATATTCGATGCTCGAGAAGACATGTTGCGCGTTGGCTTGGGCAGCAAAACGCTTGAGACAGTATATGCTCACCCATACGACTTTGTTGATCTCCAAAATGGATCCCGTCAAATATATATTCGAGAAGCCCGCTCTCACTGGACGGGTAGCTCGTTGGCAAATGGTGTTAACAGAGTATGACATCCAGTATGTTACGCAGAAAGCCATCAAAGGGAGTGTGCTCTCTGAATACCTTGCCCACCAACCTATGGACAACTACCAGTCTATGCGTTTCGATTTCCCCGACGAAGACGTCATGTTTGCCAGAGATTATGCCGCGCCAGACCCAAATGAGGGACCCGAACCAGGATCGCGATGGACGCTCGTGTTCGATGGTGCCGCAAATGCCAAAGGTTGTGGAATTGGAGCAATCATCACTTCTCCAACTGGCTTTCACCTGCCATTCACCGCCAGATTATGCTTTAAGTGTACTAACAACATGGCCGAATATGAAGCTTGTATCTTCGGAATTGAAGCTGCCATTGATAATAGAATCAAGATTCTAGAAGTCTATGGAGATTCCGCGCTGGTCATATGCCAGATTAAAGGGGAGTATGAAACACTGGACCTCAAGTTAATTCCTTACAGAGATCATGTCTTGAAGTTAATCCCGTACTTTGATGAGATCACTTTTCATCACATTCCCAGAGGAGAAAATCAGTTGGCTGACGCTCTAGCAACACTAGCATCTATGTTTCAAGTCAAGTGGGAGAATGAGGCGCCATCCATCCGTTTAGAATATTTGGACGAACCCGCCTATTGCCTAGCGGCCGAGGAGGAGGAAGCTAAAACTGATAATCATCCTTGGTTCTATGATATCAAACGATACCTAGAGACACAAGAATATCCAGAAGGTGTAACCATCACTGACAAGAAGTATCTCAGAAAGCTCTCCTCAAAGTTCTTCCTCAGTGGTGACGTACTATACAAGCGAAATTACGATTCAGTTCTACTCAGATGCGTGGATAAACACGAGGCAGAACGTATCATAAATGAGATGCATGAAGGATCTTTTGGGACACATGCTAGTGGTCATACTATGGTTAAAAAGATTTTGAGGGCGGGATACTATTGGATGACGATGGAAACGGATTGTTGTCTCCATGTCCAGTCATGCCACAAGTGCCAAATTTACGCAGACAAGGTCCATACTTCACCACTCCCTCTGAATGTTCTGACTTCGCCTTGGCCCTTCGCTATGTGGGGTATAGATGTAATCGGACGCATCGAGCCAACCGCTTCAAATGGGCACCGTTTTATCTTAGTGGCCATCGATTACTTTACCAAATGGGTAGAAGCGGCGTCCTATGCCAACGTCACTAAGCAAGTGGTGACTCGCTTCATCAAAAAAGAGATTATTTGTCGATATGGAATCCCGAACAAGATCATTACAGACAATGGATCAAACCTCAACAATAAGATGATGAAAGAGTTGTGTGAAAATTTCAAAATTGAACACCACAATTCTACACCTTATCGCCCTAAAATGAACGGAGCTGTTGAGGCGGCAAATAAGAACATTAAGAAAATCGTCCAGAAGATGGTGAAGACTTACAAAGACTGGCACGAGATGTTACCATTCGCGTTGCATGGCTACCGCACCTCAGTGTGCACTTCCACAGGGGCAACCCCGTTCTCTCTCGTATATGGCATGGAAGCAGTATTGCCCATTGAAGTAGAGATTCCCTCCTTAAGGATTTTAGCAGACGTCAAGCTAGATGAGGCCGAATGGATACAAGCCAGACTCGACCAACTCAATCTCATCGACGAGAAACGCATGACGGCCATCTGTCATGGACAATTATACCAAAAACGATTGAAAAGGGCCTTTGATAAGAAGGTTCGCCCACGACACATCCAAGCAGGAGATCTGGTGCTAAGAAAAATTCAGCCAACTCACGTCGATCCAAGGGGAAAATGGGCACCAAACTATGAGGGTCCGTATGTGGTAAAGAAGGTTTTCTCCGGAGGGGCCTTGATCCTGTCAACCATGGATGGTGACGATCTCTCGTCCCCTGTGAATGCAGATGCAGTTAAAAAATATTATGCCTAAAAGATAGACCCGGTGGACTCAAAAAGAAAATCCACGCAAAAATGGGCGTCCTGGTGGACCATAAAAATGGTTCAGGCAAAATTAGGGACTAAAAAAAAAGAGTATCCTGATAGGCTGAAAACCTGAAAAGGCGGCCTAGGCAAAAGTTAGGGATTCAAAAAAGGCAGAACTGCATCTTGAAAAGACGTGTGAATTATTCCTTGTAACCATCAAGCTCTCGACTGAGAAAGATCAATTTGATTCTGGCGCTCAAAAGCGAGGCGTGAAGGGTCTTCGGAGACATATGGGCCATAGCGGGTTTGAAACTTGGCAGGGACCATTTTCAACATTGTCTTAGTTTTTATTTTCTCGTTTAAAAGCAGTTACCTCTTTTAGGAATTGCCTCCCTTTGTAATTTTCCCATTTATGGGTTTTCATCAATAAAATTGCTTTCATCAAAGTTTTTTCTGTTTTTATTTACCCTTTGGTTGCAAGTTTCATTTATCTGATGATGGGTTTTGCATATAATGACATTATGGTAAATTAGATTAAGGGATAACTTACCCTCTTGGGATAACTAAAGGGTGACCATGACTCTAAAGAGTGCGCAGGAACATCATTCTAAATCTTGTAACAACTTGACTGACAAGGTCATCAAACCCGGCAGAGCAGGCCATGAGCTGAAAATCTCAACGCATCCAAGTTCTTTATACATCATAAATAGATGATGTCGGGAAGTCATGCTTATCTTTCACTTTCCCACCACCAAAGTTCGCCATGTCGGCACCTGTATTTCCATTACCTGTCCGCAATCATACGCATCATACGCATCACATTCGACATCATAAATATCTTGCTTCATAAGCATCTTGCATCATATACATACCTATGATTACATCATACTTTCCTCAGCTCTTGCATCACCGCGTGTTAGCATTTGCATTTGCATCTCCATTCGTTATGGAACATCATTATCATCAAGCATTTACATATACGAGATCAGATTCAGGATCAATTTCGAAGATTTTCAAGATCCTAATCAGCCTAGTCAGGGGCATCTTTTCAAGACCATGGGCGTATTGCATGATGTATTGCAACCTCGTGGTTAAACAGACCTTCAAAATCAACGTTCAGCCCAGACAGGGGCATCTCCAGTAAATCTATGGGTGATCCCCAATGAATTGTCTCCAGCATCTTCAGCGATAAGTGGCAATCTCTTCAGAGAAGCTTATCCATCTTCAGCGATAAGTGGCAATCTCTTCAGAGAAGCTTATCCATCTTCAGCGGTAAGTGGCAATCTCTTCAGAGAAGCTTATCCATCTTCAGCGATAAGTGGCAATCTCTTCAGAGAAGCTTATCCATCTTCAGCGATAAGTGGCAGTCTCTTCAGAGAAGCTTATCCATCTTCAGCGATAAGTGGCAATCTCTTCAGAGAAGCTTATCCATCTTCAGCGATAAGTGGCAATCTCTTCAGAGAAGCTTATCCATCTTCAGCGATAAGTGGCAGTCTCTTCAGAGAAGCTTATCCATCTTCAGCGATAAGTGGCAATCTCTTCAGAGAAGCTTATCCATCTTCAGCGGTAAGTGGCAATCTCTTCAGAGAAGCTTATCCATCTTCAGCGATAAGTGGCAATCTCTTCAGAGAAGCTTATCCATCTTCAGCGATAAGTGGCAGTCTCTTCAGAGAAGCTTATCCATCTTCAGCGATAAGTGGCAATCTCTTCAGAGAAGCTTATCCATCTTCAGCGATAAGTGGCAGTCTCTTCAGAGAAGCTTATCCATCTTCAGCGGTAAGTGGCAATCTCTTCAGAGAAGCTTATCCATCTTCAGCGATAAGTGGCAATCTCTTCAGAGAAGCTTATCCATCTTCAGCGATAAGTGGCAATCTCTTCAGAGAAGCTTATCCATCTTCAGCGATAAGTGGCAGTCTCTTCAGAGAAGCTTATCCATCTTCAGCGATAAGTGGCAATCTCTTCAGAGAAGCTTATCCATCTTCAGCGATAAGTGGCAGTCTCTTCAGAGAAGCTTATCCATCTTCAGCGATAAGTGGCAATCTCTTCAGAGAAGCTTATCCATCTTCAGCGATAAGTGGCAATCTCTTCAGAGAAGCTTATCCATCTTCAGCGGTAAGTGGCAATCTCTTCAGAGAAGCTTATCCATCTTCAGCGATAAGTGGCAATCTCTTCAGAGAAGCTTATCCATCTTCAGCGATAAGTGGCAATCTCTTCAGAGAAGCTTATCCATCTTCAGCGATAAGTGGCAATCTCTTCAGAGAAGCTTATCCATCTTCAGCGGTAAGTGGCAATCTCTTCAGAGAAGCTTATCCATCTTCAGCGATAAGTGGCAATCTCTTCAGA
Source organism: Lathyrus sativus (assembly GCA_963859935.3). NCBI lineage: Eukaryota > Viridiplantae > Streptophyta > Magnoliopsida > Fabales > Fabaceae > Lathyrus > Lathyrus sativus. The sequence continues at coordinate 426,284,974 of OZ012739.1, forward strand.
GAAGCTTATCCATCTTCAGCGATAAGTGGCAATCTCTTCAGAGAAGCTTATCCATCTTCAGCGGTAAGTGGCAATCTCTTCAGAGAAGCTTATCCATCTTCAGCGATAAGTGGCAATCTCTTCAGAGAAGCTTATCCATCTTCAGCGATAAGTGGCAATCTCTTCAGAGAAGCTTATCCCCCTATCATCCTTTGGTGTTAGGGTTGATCTTGTTTTGCTCCATCATCCTTTTGGTGATGGGTCCGACATTCTTTTGGTGTCATGACTAGCGCGTGTTTCCACCATCCTTTTGGTAGTAAGTCCTTTATATTCTTTGATGACAGGAAAATGTGTGTGAGTTTACCATCGTCCTTTTGGTGATGGGTATCTTTCTTTGGGTGTCAAGTTTTCTTTGTTAACATCCTTTTGGTGTTAGCGACCTTTGCAAGGTATCCAGTATTTCATTCCCAAGTATCTTACTTCTTGTTGGACAAATTCAGGGTCTTCTTTTTTATCTAAATCATCTTCTACCTCGAAAGAATAAATGCCCATGGCATTTCATCTTACTCGGTTTAAGTCAATTAGATAGGGGCAGCTGTCATACCCCAAATTTGTCCTACTCATGGTGCACTAATTCAAGTATTGTGTGAGGTTCGAATTAGGATTTTCGTATCAGAATCAAATTGTCAAGCAAAGTGATCAGGTCAAAGGATAATGGCCAGAAATTTATGACTAAATCTTTAAGTCATGCTTACCTTATTAGACTGTTTCAAACTTCAAATCAAATGCTCTTAAAACAAGTCTGGAGCCGTTTTTTTGTGTCATGTGTGTGGGGCTTCATCGTTGGTCTGAATGACAAGAGTTTGAATCAAATGAGCCAATTGTCCTTCAATCGAGTTTCTCCTGAGGATTAGCAGATTCAGTGTGTGTGCAAGCATTGATGAAGTGGTTAAAATCTCGCTATTGGTATGAGGATTTAGTCAGAGTTTTTGTTCAATCAAGATCATGTTAAGTTGGATTCAAGGTCGTATTGTGCAAGATTTGTGGCATGGCAGGTTCGAGTGTCAGGATTTAAGGTGTTGTTTAGATGTGGAGGCACATATTCATTACATATACTCGCTCCCAAACCACTTTCTTAATCCATTTTCATTCACATCCCAATCCAATTCATTAAACTCGTACATATTTGATTTTAACCCACTTCACATTTTATTTTCAAAATTCATTCATCACCAATTTGTTTATCCTTTTATTTTTATCCATTCTTATATCCAAAGTTTCCAAATATTCAATCTATAAATATTCCATACTATAATCCAAGTTTTCTTTTTTTTAGTTGACAACAATCAATAATATTAATCGTGTTAATTTCTACACGAGGTAACCGTTCCATCATTTTTGAAATGAAAGAGTGAGTCTATAGTTATGTTATTCACTATGTGAAGGTAACTGATTGACTAACAAAGCCGTGTGATATACATGTACACCAACAAACCACTATGGCACTTCCTTGTTCAAATTTTCTACAAAAAAAAAAAAAAACCATTTAAAATATCCAAGCCCATTTACTTTTTTTAAAATTCATTGTTTTGTATTTCTGCTTTTTTCCTTTTTACAACCAGTATGACAAAAGATAAAAGAATACATGTACACCACCCAAAGCCACTTGAAAGCTACTGCACCTACACATTAATCTAAAACCCAGCCGTGTCACCTCAACTGTACCAACCCTGCTGCCACAAAACCTGCACCACAATGAGACAAAATCCTTGAACTACACAACCCCCCAAACCTGCTCTCAAACATGCTACAATTCTGCACCTCAATCACAACAATGATTCACTTTTGCACACCCTGTACCAAGGTATCAGACCAGGTTTTTTGCACCAAAATTACAAAATCATGCTGCTACTTTCCTGCATCAATAAAGACAGTGTCATTAAAATGAAAAGTAGGGATGTAACAGTATCTGCAGTAAAAAAACCTTAACACTAATTTGGAAGGAAAATAAACTAGTCAACACACAACTCAGAGCACAGCAACCAAGGATGGGAGGTAGAGGACTATGTTTGAGGATTCAAAAAAAAATAAAAGGAGAGGGAGTTGGACCATAAGGGGAGAGCTTCAGCACGAGAGAAAAACATAACAATATTGAAATTGCAGCAGAAAGAAAGATCACCAAGCTGATATGAAAAAAAATTGTCTTCTTCCACTCACACATATGAATCATCCATAAACCATCAAACAGATACCAATCATTCATAAACCATCAAACAGATATCAATCATCCATAAACCAACAAAAACACCCATCAGTCATCACCTTTGTTTTGTGGAGAAGGAGCTGTAGAGTAAGAGGAAGAAGCTGTGAACCTAGAACTCATGACAGAACTGCGTCCTGTGTAGAATCATAAAATTTTCATCAGCAGTAGGAGTTGCGAGAGGGAAAATAAAATCAAAGAAAGAGATTCAAGTTCATACCTGGACTCCGGTTTTGTTTGAGGTAAACATATTAATCCTTCACATCTCATTTTCCTCTGTGTGTTGATTTGAACTTGTGATTTTGAGCTTCCATTTTATCTTAGAAACACACATCCTTGATTAATCACATGCCTAGATTAGCTTTGCTCCTAGATTATGTTTTGTTTATTCCCGTTGCTTGCGTCTGTTTGCGGTATACGGAAGTCTCGTTAGTTTTGTTTTCCTGCGTTCTATGTTGAGCATTCGTTTGGGGTTAGGAAGGGGTAAGGAGGGGTTTCGTTCTCTCGTGGCCCGCCCCGCTGCATCCCTAAAACCACAACAGCAGTAAAACAATAGCATGAATTTTCATAAAAAGAAGAAAATTGAAAACAAAAAAAGGGTTATGTGGGAGAGTTGGAAACGAACCCTTTGTCTTTGGTTGATGGAGAGTTCTCGCAGAAATGTCGTTATCTCGTCGAACGTTTTCAATCGCCAAGTTGTTCGTATAACAATGCACGCACCGTAGATTCCTAATTCAACCCAAACTTCCACTCCTCCAAACCATTCTCAACCAAACAACCAAAATCATGCTACAAAGCAGCAGGCTCTGCACAACCTGCATTGACCAACAACACCAAGCCGAAAACCTGCAACCAGTAAAGTGAAAAGCAGTTCAGTCCAAAAACACCTACAATACATTAAACAGAAGAAATGAAAAGAAAAAAAACTATCCTAAAAAACCTTTGGCTAGGATCGAAAAAGGAGTAGCAGGGATCTTCCTTTTTGGGGATGAACTGTCCAACCCCTCTCCATGAAAAGCCTTCGCCAGAAACCAACAAAATGATCCGTGAACGAAAACCGAATCCTTCATCGGTCAACCCCTCCAACCGAACTTCTTAAACTTGATTGCTACATACCAATCTTCTTCCAGCAACCACAAGTTGTGTGCATCCACCTATTTCTATCTTCAAACTCTGCCGTTTCACACCAACTTCTGTTGTAAACCATACGCACAGTTTCATTCTTTATCTCCTCTCACCTTAAGCCTGCACAACAGATCCTCACTCCATAACTGACACACAAAGACATAGCCTCTCAAAGTTCCATCAAACACACCTCAAGGTAACGTTAACTTCAAGTCTCAATTTCAAACCAGTTCAAACCTGCAACAACGAGACATAGTATCAGCAAACCAGCATGTGAACGACAAAAGGAAACGAATTTACAAGAAATGTTCGCACAACAGCAACTTCTAATGAACAGCTGCAACATCTTGCAATACTCACCAACCAATTTTCTTGCGAAACAACACGAACCATCAACACCATACACATCACCTTGCTTGTTTCATAACCGGATGATATTCATCTCACTGCAAAATGAAGACATCCTCACCGTGACATAATCATCATAGCCGAAAGCTACACAAACCCGTGACCTCCAAATCATTCCTTTTTCTCTCACACCGTCAATAATCGCACTTACACCTTCATAATCCAACCCCCCTTCGTTCTCTTCGCAATCTTCGATGACAACCTTCTCAAATCACACGCTCTCGCTTTTCTCAACCGTATCAGATCCTCCCTCCTCGAAACCCTTGATAAAAATGACACCTTTACCCCTTTTACCTTCAAACCCATTCTTCCATCTTCAACCGAACACAAATCACCACATAAACTCATTTCTCTTTAAATTTCCGAAACCCTAAAACAGAACACAAAACCACAAATTGAATCCTCCAACATTGAAACCTTACCCAGAAATAGAGATGGAGAGAGTTATAGTGGAGGATATCTAAAAACAACACAAACCCACTTGAACCTAATGAACCACAACCTATTTCAAATCAAACAGAAAAGAAGGAGGAGAGTGATTTGAAGCATACGACCAAGTCTGAATCGAAACTTACCGAAGCTTAAAACCGAATTTCAATTCAGAGCCTAAACCACGCGAGAGAGATGAAGAGTTTGGTTTGAACGTTGTCTTCATACTTTGTTTTTTTTCGATTCCGACTCCATTGTGAATGTGTTCTTATTGATGCATTTGGGATATCTTTAGGTCGATGTTAATTTCGCTCTGCTGTTTATTTTCGTTTTTTTCAAAGGCATGACTTTATTTTATGATAGGGGATCGCATGGCTTCAAGGCTGTGTGGTGGGCCATTAAAAAGCCCGTTTTTTTCATTTCCACCAGTTTTTTTTTTTTTTACCATGCGGGTCTTGTTAGAGGGTTGATGGGATTTCAAAAGCCCAAGTGATCCCCATTTACTTTCATGTACACCATTGGATTTCTATCACCCACACACCCCTCACTTGAAGTTGCGCCCCATTCATTTGTTTTAATTTGTGATGTTATCTTTGTTTGAAAAAGGGATTTCTGAGTGTTGATATTATTTAGTTGTGAATTTTTTTTAGTTTCTATTGATTTATCGATAGAATTTTTTTATTTTTATTTTATATTTAAGTTTATAAATCTTTCATACTTTGATTTTGCGTTGATTTTCATTTTTTCGGGTCGATGACGAGACCTCCGTAATTCATTACCAGTCAAATTATGGATGAGTAATGTTGGATCTGAGACCACCTATTTTCTCTCTTCATCACCTGTCCCGACTCGATTCAAAAACTTTGTCAAACAATTTTCAAAATCAAATTATCTTTGTATTGAATTAAAAGAGGGGATTAAGTGTAGACTTTCTTCCTCTCCTAGTGTCGAGATGCTCACTGTAGTGTGGGTGGTTTAGACACTCGTCTTTCAATACGAAGACTTTTCTACCCCTTTTCCTCCTAAGACCTCGGTCCCGTACCGAGCACACTTTCAATAATGAATTGATTTCTCTTTGTATTGAATAAAAAAAAAGAGAGGATTGGGTGTAGACCTCTTCCTCTCCGAATGTTGGGATGCCCACTGTAGTGAGGGTGGTCTCGATATTCGTCTTTCAATACGAAGACGCGACTTTATCCACCATCTCGCTTTCGCAACTTCCTTCCACAATTTTCACACCTAAAACCTCGGTCTCGTACCGAGTGCATTTTCAAATTCTTTACACAACAAAAACTTGAATGGTCGTGGAGTGGTTAGGCGTAGGCCTTCTCCTACCCCGAGTGCTGACGTTTACCGTAGGGTTCTCTGTCGCAAAGCACTTACCATTCAAAACCAAAAACACTTTAATAAGAGAATGAAGTTCTCTTTGTGTTGAACTAAAGAGAGAGGATTGAGTGTAGTCTTCTTCCTCTCCGAGTGTCAGGATACTCACTGTAGTGTGTGTGGTCTTGATACTCGTCTTTCAATACGAAGACGCTATGTTCGCCACACATTTTTACAACAAAAACTTTGAGACAAAGAATTGGGTACTACCCGTAGGGGTTACTATCCGAGGACCTGTCTCGCCCCTTAAAAAACAATCCAATCAATCAAACGTGACTTCTTGCCCCGCGTGGCGAAAACTAATCAATCTTTCAAAAGGATATGTTACGTCCGTTCTACCGCAAACAGGTAACGCCTAAGTCTCCAACGAGCGAGCAGCAAAACACCTAACTGCTAGAATGCGCACGATAGCATCATCCATAAAAAACATCAACACACCGTAGGCCGAACTACGGCTGCTCTGATTCTTTACTTCTTTTGAGTAAAGATACGTAGGCACAAGGGCCACAATCCTTGCCGAGCACATTCCCCCCATATCTGTAGTTCCCCGAACTACGTCGACTCTGACTTTCTCACATCTATTGAGAATACGTAGGCATAGGACTGCGAAGTCCTACCGAGTCTGTTCTCTCTCTTTTTCTCCCCCGTCCTCTCTTTCCTCCTAACTTTCTTGCTTCTAACCCTTCTTTTACCCTGTGGAACACTTTTATAGCATAATATTTAAGCAAATAAATTCACATCGACAAACAAAAGGTTCCCATCGAGTACGATGGATGCGAGGGGTGCTAATACCTTCCCTTCGCATAACCGGCTTCCGAACCCGTTCATGGTCGCGAGACCATCTTATCCATTTTATTTTCTTAAGGTTTTCTCGATATTTTCCTTTCCCCTCATGGGATAAATAAAGTTCGGTGGCGACTCTTCTGTCTATCTTTTTCGCCTCCCCGTCGTTGCACGATGCATTTTTCGAGTAGCGACAGTGGGCATGCAAGCCTTGCACCTGGATCAGAAGATTCTTAAGGAGGAGGTTCATCAACTGAAGACTCAGATGAGCCTGATTACAGAAGTGATAAGAAATGTGCTAAGAAAGGAGGGAGATCGGGCGCCTGAAGCTGCAACAGAAATGCTTATTCCACCTTTGTTTGTGGAACCTCTCCCAAGGTGTGATATACCTCAAAGATCTTCTGCACAACCTGAGAGTCCAGAATTTCCCCGTCATCAGCTACCTCCTGTTTTCCGAGACAATCTTAAGACTAGGAGGTATGCTCAGAGGACGAAGAAACCCGACAGAATCTTCAACCAGATCCCTATGACCTATGCTCAGTTGTTGCAACTCTTGCTTCAACTTTGATTGGTTGAACTTTGGACTCTGTCTCCATTTACTGGTGAGCCACCACCAGGCTATGATGCAAGTGCCCATTATGATTTCCATTCTGGGGCACCAGGGTATAATATCGAGAACTGCAAAGCTTTTAAGTACAAAGTTCAGGACTTAATTGACGCAAAGGAAGTTGAATTCACGTCGGGCGGCATGAGTGTACCAGGTGGTCTTATTCCATTCACTGCAAAAGAGGTGGATGTTCCTATTCTTTCCCTTGAAGCTGCATCAGGTCAGGAGTATGTCTTACAATCTATGATTTCAGAATCTCCATGCCCACAGTTGTTGCATGTTCCTAAGCCAAGCCTGAGGATGAAAGTACCTGAACAAAGGAAGTCCCCGATACCTCAGACTCAGTCTCCAGTTGTTTCAAATGTTCAGAGTCAACAATCCCTTGGGTCTTTGCGTCAGATATCATTTCCTCTCCATAGTCAACGATCGTATCGTCATCAGCCAAGTCAACACGCTCGGCAAAGACCAAAGAAGCCAGAGAGGCATTTCACTCGGTTGCCAATGTCATACAGTCAGTTGTTGCCAGACCTGATCAAAGGTGGATTGATAGTGCCGAAGAAGATTAATCCAGAGATTCTGCTGTATCCGCCAGGTTTTGATGTTAATGCTCGCTGTGAGTACCATGCTGGGGAACATGGGCATTTAATCGAAGACTGTAAGGTGCTTAGAAGCAAGATTCAGACTCTGCTTGACTCCAATATGTTCTCAGTCACATCTCAGGGTATCCATATCAACAATCCTCCTTCATCCAGTCATGTGGGTGCATCGGTTCGTGTTATGGAGGTATTTACCGAAGGCGGAGGTTCAGAAGAGTATCAGACTGACTTCGACAAGCAATTCTGAAGATGGCTGGCTCAACAGCAAGTCAAGATTTGAAAGCCCGGTTCTCAGAAGCTGGCAATCTTTGTTTTATCATGTTATTTCTTTGCATTTGTAGTTTCTTTTCTGTTTAAGTGAAAATTTTATTTGTAAAACTTGTTTGTTTTTAATTGACAATGATAATGAAATGAATATGCATGTTTTTAATTAAATCCATTTGTGTTCACTCAATGTTTTTATTGATGTCAAACGCTTGTTTAAGCGGAATCCGGGGAGGATGACGAAGTTGAAAGACGCGCAAGCTTCCGATTGTATGCTTTTGAATAAAACCTGCTGATGATGTACATGCATTGTTTCAAATTCCTAAATACCGGAGTGTCGCGGTGAAATTTGGATAACAAGCTATTGATGAGCTTTAATCTAATTCATTTACAACCGAACTTTGATTTGTCCAAAGGAAGGGAAAAAGATCGAAATACCCACAATGCAATGCAAATGTAAGCTAGAGAGTTATAGGTTCGGGGGTTGGTTAAACTTAGGAAAGGTGCTAGCATCCTAAGTTTCTGTAGTACTCTACAGGAACCTCTTGGTTTAATGTTGTTTATTGCTAAGGTTATCCGCTTAAAGGATAAAAGACCTAGGGTTTACTTCTAAGTATACTCGACAAGATATCGCATCTTGTGCCTACATATCCTTACGGGAGTGGAATCAGAGTATCTGTAGTTCCCCTAAAGGGTTTGAGGAGTTCTTTGACTGTGGTCAAAGTTCCTACGGGATAAAGGTAGTTGATTGATTGATTTTAGGAGAAAAGATAAGTTGTCATTTTAAGGGAGATTACTTGATTTAACCACCACAACTTTGTAAGAAAATTGATTGTATTGTTATGGAGTAGAAGTTTTACCTTGCTTAAGATGATTAACATCTTGTTCTCTAATGTGTTTGAATAGTTTGAATTGAGTTGATTTGTTGTTGCCTAAGTTTTAGAGATAAAAGGTCCTCCTTATGGGGTAGGATCTAACTTAGAAGATCGACTTGAATGGGATCAAGGATCATGTGGGGAATCATGATGCAAATGAGATGCATATGCACAATTGCTTAAGTTATGCGCAGGTTCTTCCTTTGGACGCTATGCAATACGATAAGATAAATTGCGGTAAAGTAAATTGCGAAAATGATAAATTGCGAAAAAATAAAGGCAGATAAATAAAACCATACACAAATGCATGAAAGCACTAAGTGAGTGAAGGTGAAGGTGTGAACGGAGTCGTAAACGTGCATGATTAATTAAGTTGACGGGAGATTGATTTTAAAAAAAAGGTTGAATTGATTTTTAGGAAGGGATTGATTTTAAGAGAAACGTTGAATTTGCTTTGGAGTTATATTATCCTTTGGTGAGGTTGATTTTAGGAAAAGTTATATTAGTTATTTTTATTTTAGCAAAAGTAAATTAAACTATGAAATTAAGAAAGGTTTCTAGATTTTTTTTTAAAAACTAATAAATAACTACATGAATTTGTTATTATTATTGAATTAAAATTTGATTAAGTTGGACTAGTTTTTTTTATATTATAAAAGAAAAGGGTGTTATTATTAGATAAAAGTTTTATTATTACATTTCTAAGTTATTTAGAAAAATGAGTTTGAATAAATATTATATTGTTTAACAAATTAAAAGGAAAAAAAGCTTAAATATTGATTAAAAAAGTTATCAGCTTGTTTTTAAAAGGTCTAATTGAAATTCCTAGATTAATTAATTAATTAAGAATGAAATAAAAGTCAATAAAAAGGCTAAAGTTTAAAAAATAGAAAATTATTATTAAATTATTTAATGGATTAAATAAAGGGTTAATTTAAAAAAGTCATTAATTAATTTTTAAAAAGTTAATTAAGTCATTAACTGAGTTACTACAATGATTATTAAGCTAAATTAAACAGATTTAAAATTAATTGGAGGGCGAGTGGTTGGGTGAGAACATGTGGTGAGGGGTTTACGGTGGGGATGCGATTGTGACCTTACGATATGGATCCGTTGGAGATCCACGGTTTGTGTGTGGGAGTTCATAGTAACCGCGTGGGTGTATGTGTATAGGATTACAACATAAAAAAGAAAAACAACAAAATCTGAAACCCTAAGACCCCCCCCCCCCCCCCCTTTCCCCCTTCGTCCGCTGATCCTCGCGATCTCTCCCCTCCTCGCTCCGTCTTCCTTCTCAAATCCTTCATTCTTCTTCTTCTGCTCCTCTTCCCTTCTTCCGTGTTTCATCTTCCTCCATTTTCCTTATCTTGCTCTTGGTCCTCGATTTCCTTCATAAAACAACCAAGAAAAAATGATTATCAATGTTAGTTGAAATAAAAATAACTCACGGTTTTTAGGTTTTTTTCAGGGGTTTTTGATGGTGGATCGAGAATGAATAGGGTTGTCCGCGGTGGAGTTTCGGCGACGGCTACTGTGAAGGGGCTTCTGGTGGTTCGGTGGAAACGATGCGGTTTTAAGTGTGGGTCGCGACGGATTAAGTTCGAAGGTGGTCTGCAAATTGGCGGTGGAAGTTAAGTTCTTATTTTTCCTTTTCTTTAATTTGGGGTTTTTTTGGACTGTTGTGTGTTGTTCTGTTAGGATTCTCCCCTTTTTGAATGTGGGTTCTTCTCCTTTATTTATAAATGTATGCAGAATCAAACCCTTGATTTTGAATTGAATGCTATGATGAATGATTTCCAAATCGGTTGCAACATGTTTAGACAATACCATATCTCATTGCCTTTTTCGGTTTAGCTCTGTCTGAAGCATGTTTCATCAATATTGGAAAGGGATTGATGTCGTCTTGATTGTCATGGGCAAGGCTTTCAGTTTGAACTCTTAATATGGCAATAAATCATTTCCAATCAAATCCTTTTGAAATCTCTTGCACTAACTGATCCCTTTTTGACAGCCTTAACTCAATGCTTCATTGGTGCAACGGGAAGGGGGGTACGTGAGACATGAAGGTTGCAGGTGACTCCTTCAAAATCTGTTTTGCGCTTGGCTTTGGTTCTCTTCTTCAATTCATCATGAAGGCTGTTATATGTTGTTCTAAGTGTGAATGCAGGTTACGAAAACGTGTCGGTGGAAGTTGAAGTTGTCGGCAAGTATCAAGGGTGTATCCTTCATGTGTGCTGCTGTTTTTTCGGTTTATAAGCGAAGGTGGTAAGAATTCCTGGCTCGAGTAGCGAGTTGCTAGTGCATCAAAACAACTGAACCATAAGCCGCTCAAGATCTTACTTCAGTCTGTGGTAATACATTCCTGTGGAAGGGCGAGAGCCACGTTAATGCTGTGAGTAAATAGAGTCTAGCTCCTTGAAAATCTCTAATACCCTTCTTTGATTTGCAGGACCAATTATTACAAGTCTAAGCTTGCTTATCTTGATCATAATCTCGTAACAACGTTCTTGTACCGCGCTTTCGGCCAGAACTGATGGAAGGTGACCTGCTTGTTCGAAAACCTCTGGCGGCGTCGCTTATCTCTGTGCATCGGGGGATGATGTGGACAATTCTTGGACTGTTTCAACACAGGTTTTTGGCAATGCAGCTTAGTTTAGAAGTCTTTTCAAGCGTGAAGAACCTTTTGAAGGTATGATCTTATTTTAGTATTATAATACGCTTCTTTTCGATGCTCTGTCTTGACTACTTTGTCATAGTTTGGAGGATTTACAAATGAGGCTAGCGTGCTCGTATTAATAGGTTGTTTACGTCAAGCTCTTTTTTCTTTTGCAGGTACCGGTTGTTTCGAACGAAGTGACAAATTGCACCACGGAAGAGTCAACTTTCCAGACTCGAGTATATTCTTTTGATGTCGAGTTGCCATTTTTGGGTGCGTTGCCAATAGTTCTCATAGTGGTTCTGACTTCTATTTTTGAATGTTTTACTGTCAGTTGAGTTGCGTTACTTTCGGTGCAGCCAGCATCCCACAGATCTTGTCTTTGAGCATTCGTGTGGTTTGCTGAATAATATTGGTGGGGGTTTGCCGAATTGAAAAACGGAGGCTTGCAGGAGCTGTCCAACTTCTCAAAGTCGTCGTTGCCCATTGTAACACGGTGGGAGAACTGACTTTAAACAATGTTGCGGATAGCAAGAGTCGCCACCGACTTTTATTTTATCCATAAGGAAAGGTTATAAAAGAACAGGAAAGACCTTAGAGAATATTTTGGGTCCGGGGGGTAGGTTATGAAAAGGGAAGGTGTTAGCACCCTTTTCATCCATGGTTATCCATGGGCTCTTAGGTACTTAAGCTCACTTTTGAATTGTTTTGAAAGTGTAGTGTGTGAATAGCAAAAAATTTCAGAATAGTTTAATAATAATCCGTGTATGGATGTGAAAAAAACTTGTTTGAAAATTTTGTTGGAAATTTGTTTAAGTGTGAAAAAGTTTTGAAGTGAGCAAGCACCTAGGAGTAACCTACCCTAATGTTTAAAGGTCTTTCTTATTCTTCATTCTTTCCTTTAGTAAGACTATCCCTACTATAATGGAGTAGGTAGTCCTTACTTTGGATGTTAAGGGACATGTGAGGGACAATTGGATTTTTGAAGGCCATTGTGGGGTGTAATAAGCAAACTGGAGGGACTATCATCATTTTTCGAAAGGGACTCGATTCGTAAAGGCAACCATAAGGGACTTTGATGATTTTCTTTTTGAGGGACTTGTTTTATACACCCCACTTAACCAATATTCATAGGCAACTTGAGGGATATCCTTAGGAAGTGAGACGGCGATTAAAATCGACTTACGTGTGTGAAATGTTTAATTTAATTATCTTATATTAAAATGATCTAATTTATTTTTTTAAATATCATACATATTAGCACTCCCTAATTACTAACCATAATGATAATAATAATTAAATAATTACAATTTACATCCAAGAGGCAATTACAAAATTATAATAAATAAAATAAATAGTAAAATATAATCAAAATAAATATAATAAAAAAAATAACAAATAAGTAAATAAAATATTGGGGTTAGTAAATAATAAGAAAAATTAAATAAGGTTAGTAGAAATATAAAGTTAGTGAAAATAATTAGTTGAAACAATAATAATTAGAAAAATAGACAAAGTTAGAAAAAATAATAAGATAGAAATTTCAAAATAATAATAAGCAACAAAATATGATTAGCAATAATAATTAATTAATAACGTGATTAAACATAAAATTTGATTTTTATTTAGAAACATAAATGATTAAATAATTACTATAATATAAAGTTCTAAATATAACATAATTATAAATTTCTTAATCATTTACAAAATTTAATTATCTCTAATTATATATTAACAATTATTAAGAAAAATATTTACACATTATGATGAAAATAAATTTTAAATAATCAATAATCACATTCACAAAATTTTACATTAAGTATTTATAAGGTTTAATTTTATTTACAAAAATTTACAAGAATTATAATAAATATATACATAGAATTATATAGAAAATTAAAATTAGGTTTTATTTTTTTTAGAAAATAATTTTTAGGGTTTGTAAGAATTAGGGTTTATATAAAAAAAATAGGATTTAGTTATATACAAAAATTTTCTAATTTATATTACAATTTAGACATAAAATATAGAAACAAAATTTGTGAAAAAAAAACATATTTTTTAAAATTAAAGAAAACAGACATATTTTATTATTATTTATTTATTATTGAGAAATATACATAATATATTTAATTTTTAATATTATAATATTTAAATCAAATAAAAGGAAAGAAAAAAAAAAAGCGGAAACTTACCTGGCTGAGGTTTGAACCCAGGCCAGCTTGATTTCCAGGAAGCACAACAACCATCAGGCTGCGGATTTTGCAACGTTTTCTCCTACGAATATTGTTACGAGTTCTTCCACCCTGCGAAACACAAACTTCATCCAAACGGCAAAATTTCACAAAATTGATTGCACCATTGTATTGCTACTGAGTTTTTCAATCGTCCTATGTTTTTCAAATCCATTTATCATTTGAAAATCGTGAAACCCTAAAGAGGGCCGAAAACCCTAATCATGGTGAATTCTTGTTCCTGCAATGAAAATCCAATTGAACCACCCAGAAGCGTTCTAGAGTTCATTCTAAACATCCTACAACAATCAAAAACAGTTTAAACATGATAAATCAATGGATTCGAAAACAAAATATTCAAGGTCAAGATGAACTCGGGTTGAGCAATTGGGTGTGTATATGATGCATATGGATGATGATTTATGATCAGAAGAGTCCAAGGAAGTTTGCTATGTCTTCCAAATACCTTGCAATGCTCTGAATTTGAGAACCCGAATATGGCTTTTTGAAAGATTTTTGTGCTTTTGATCTTACCTTTAGGCTGCTGCAAATTCCTCTCTAGGGTTATGTTTGTGCTTAGTATATATGTGTGATGGATTTAGGTCAGAATCATTGATGTGTTGTGTGGATATTTGATCCAAAAAATATTCAAAAAGATCATTGTATAAATTTCAAATATTTGATCATGAGTGCTTGCTATTTTGGGAGAGATCACATGATTTCCTTCTCATTCTAATTCAATCAATGATTATGAATTTCTAGAAACAAAATCTTCACCCAAAAATAGATTTTTATATTTTTTATTTATTTAAAATGATTTTTATGAATTAAATCAATAATAAATAAATAAAAAATAATAATTTGGGAGAGATCACATGATTTCCTTCTCATTCTAATTCAATCAATGATTATGAATTTCTAGAAACAAAATCTTCACCCAAAAATAGATTTTTATATTTTTTATTTATTTAAAATGATTTTTATGAATTAAATCAATAATAAATAAATAAAAAATAATAATTTGGGAGAGATCACATGATTTCCTTCTCATTCTAATTCAATCAATGATTATGAATTTCTAGAAACAAAATCTTCACCCAAAAATAGATTTTTATATTTTTTATTTATTTAAAATGATTTTTATGAATTAAATCAATAATAAATAAATAAAAAATAATAATTTGGGAGAGATCACATGATTTCCTTCTCATTCTAATTCAATCAATGATTATGAATTTCTAGAAACAAAATCTTCACCCAAAAATAGATTTTTATATTTTTTTTATTTATTTAAAATGATTTTTATGAATTAAATCAATAATAAATAAATAAAAAATAATAATTTGGGAGATATCACATGATTTCCTTCTCATTCTAATTCAATCAATGATTATGAATTTCTAGAAACAAAATCTTCACCCAAAAATAGATTTTTATATTTTTTATTTATTTAAAATGATTTTTATGAATTAAATCAATAATAAATAAATAAAAAATAATAATTTGGAAGAGATCACATGATTTCCTTCTCATTCTAATTCAATCAATGATTATGAATTTCTAGAAACAAAATCTTCACCCAAAAATAGATTTTTATATTTTTTATTTATTTAAAATGATTTTTATGAATTAAATCAATAATAAATAAATAAAAAATAATAATTTGGGAGAGATCACATGATTTCCTTCTCATTCTAATTCAATCAATGATTATGAATTTCTAGAAACAAAATCTTCACCCAAAAATAGATTTTTATATTTTTTATTTATTTAAAATGATTTTTATGAATTAAATCAATAATAAATAAATAAAAAATAATAAAAATGATGAATTTTGGTCAATTGGGTCGTGCACCATGTTATGAGATGGATTGGGTCATAAATTAGGCAGCCCATTTGGAAAGAAATACTTCTAAGCCTCCATTTTCAACATAAACCATCACAAAATTGCCCAACTTTGCAAGGGCACATTTCTCTCAATTTTAAAGGTATGATGGTGTTCTTGGACTTTTTGGAAAGCTTGAAGAGTCCTTTAAACAACCCCATTGGTTTCAGGTCCATATCATTTACCAATATCAAGTTATGCCCTTTTGAAGTTGTTGACTTTTTGTTGACTTTTGAAATGACCTATAATGTCTTAGATCATATCTTTCAAATAAAGCATTTTTGGGCTTAACCTTCAACATCAAAGTTGTAGAGAATTCAATTTCCTTCAAAATGAGCTTTGGATGGAGACTTGGTGATGAAGTATGTGAAAGTTATGCCTGGTCAAAGTTCAGTTGACTTTTACTAAGGAAACCCTAATTTAGAAACTCCTGATTATTGATGATCTGGAATCTCCTTGATGAATCATGATCAACCCTTGATAAAATGATGAATTTTACTTCATATACTTGATGTTGGCAAAAAATCATGAAGTTTGACTTTGGTTTGACCACAGTTGACCTCAGTTTGACTTTTTAACTGCATTGACTGCTTTTGACTTATCTGATCATCTGACTGAGCAAACTTTTGAGAAAAGTCTTGAAACTTGACATGGGGGTTCTTATACACATATAAGATGTTATGAAGCTCACTTGAAGTCTTGGAAGTCCATTTAGCCTGATTAAAGTCAAAACCCTAGTTTTGGATGCACTGCTTAGGAGGTGCATTGTCTGAGGGAATTGTCAACTCTTCTGACCAATTGTGAACTTTGTGAACCTTGTGAATCTTCATAAGATATCTTGTGATACTCATGGGAGGTATTGTGAAGCTTGTGAACCTTGTGAACCTTCTTAGAACACAAAGTCTTGTATTGTGAGGGCAAATTTTGGGGTGCAACAGCTGCCCCTGTTCAATTTTCTGAAACCTGAGGGGTTAGATTGGTATATTTGCCAGTCGTAACCTGGAAGGTTGAAGGGGATTGAACACAAAAGCCCAAAAATTTGCACTCACCAGTGCACTAGAGTGGTACAGATGGCTAGTTGAATATGATTGAGTGGGCTTAAAGATGCCACTAGGGGGGAGCAGTTCAAAATATGGGTGTATGATGAAAGCTGTCAGGAGTCTGGAATAATAATGATGTAGCAGCATGTCTTCATGAGGATAGAGCAATCAATAGTGATAACCCTAAAGCAGTCTTGAAGCAATGATATGATTTCAGGAGGATAGAACAATGAATGGCTTTAAAGCAGTCTTGAAATAATAATGTGATATGTCTTCAGGAGGATAGAGCAATCAATAGCTCTAAAGCAGTCTTGAAGTAATGATTTCAGGAGGATAGAGCAATGGATAGCTCTAAAGCAGTCTTGAAATAATTAGATGGCTTCAGGAGGATAGAGCAATGAATAGCTCTAAAGCAGTCTTGAGGTAGTAATATGACCTCATGAGGATAGAGCAATGAATAGCTCTAAAGCAGTCTTGAAGTAATAGGATGATTTCAGGAAGATAGAGCAATCAGTAGCTCTAAAGCAGTCTTGAAGTCATGAGAGGCTATCAGGAGGATAAAATAACCCTGAGGTTACAATAAAGCAGTCCCAAAGTAATAAGAAGCTCATCAGGAGGATAAAGTAACCCTGAGGTTACAATAAAGCAGTCCCAAAGATCATAAGCTTGTTTGTTGGATAATTAACCTGAAAACAAGGTAGCATTCTGTATAACAACATTAGTTTATGCTTTATGTATGCATGTATGACATGATGCACTTAGGTAATGTACTATAGATATATATGTTATGGTATGATGTAAATGATGTATGTATGATATGACACTGCTGGAAGTGTCTGGATATCCTTGTATAACAACTGCTGGCAAAGGAAAATAAATCCCGATTCGTTGTTGAAGAATATATAACCCTCCGTCTGCTGGGAATAACAAGGTATAGATAACCTCCCGTTGTTGGGGATAACAAGGTATAGATAACCTCCCGTTGTTGGGGATAGTAGGGTATAGATAACCTTCGTTTTCGTTTGATAGTAGGATAAGTATAACATCCCGTCTTCGTTCATCGTGCCCTTATTGGAAAGTAATTTCCCGTATATCCGTATGAGGATAAAAGAGATGGATATAAATTCCAGGGGAGATTAGACTTTGTGAAAATGGATTAGTCCTACTGATGGTTTGTAACTGTCTTGTAAAGATGAACCGGCGAAGCTTCGTTGAAATCCTTCCCTCGTTCGTCCTTAGTAAATACTATTACTGCATTTCTGGTAAACATCAATCATATTAAAAGCATACATGCATTTCTGGTAAACATCAATCATATTCAAAGGCATACATACATTCAAACACAACCAATGGACGTTTCGCTTATGTAAATAGGATAAAAGTAAATCTGGATTCAAAAGATGGAATTTATTTATATCAAAAGTGACCCATACACGGGTAAGTTTGTACAAGGAGACATAAACCCTAGTAAGAGAATTTTGTCATGAAGTTTTACAAAAAGAATCAGCTATGTGGGAAATAATCCTATTGAGTTTCAATTCTACTATTGCCACTCAAGTATCTCATCTTCTTGCTGTTGAGACGGAAACGATTGGATTGAGCTTTATCTGTTTGAGCTTGAGTAAGTAGTACAACTGGTTGCAGTTTCATGAGTGATCCAAACGAGACATAGTCATATGCTTTAATCCCTAACTTTTGCCTGGATTGCCCTTTCAGGTTTTCAATCCACCGGGCTACCCTTTTTTGCCCAAGCCGCCTTTTCAGGTTTTCGACTTGCCGGGTGTACATCTTTTTATATATATATCCCTAATTTTTGCCCAAACCCTTTTGGTTTGCCGGGATGCCCTTATTTTTGCCTAGGCCTGTCAACCTAGCGGGTCTCTTTTTATGCGTAGTATTTTTTAACTATGTCTGCGTTTACAGGTTGTGGGAAGTCTTCGCCATCCATTGTAGTCAGTATCATGGCACCTCCTGAGAACACTGTCTTGACTACAAATGGTCCCTCATATGTTGGAGTCCACTTGCCCCTAGGATCACCCTGTGGTAATATGATACGCTTGATTACCAAGTCACCAGCCTGATATACCTTTGGCTTAACCTTCTTGTTAAAAGCTTTGATCATCCGTTTCTGGTACATCTGGCCATGACAAACTGCTGCTAACCTTTTCTCATCAATCAAATTTATCTGGTCAAGTCGAGTCTGAATCCACTCATCTTCATCCAAGCCTGCATCCTTCATAATTCTCAAGGAACTGAATCTTCATATCAATAGCAACTTGCATACCCATGATACATGCCTCATACTCAGCCATGTTATTGGTACAATAGAAACAAAGTCTGGCAGTAATCGGGGTATGACAACCTTCAGGGGAACTAATCACAACACCAACACCATTACCATGTGCATTGGAGGCACCATCAAAAACCATAGTCCATCGGGATCCTTGTTCAGGTCCGTCATATTGTCCAGGTTCTTTGGTAACAGACATAATGTCTTCATCAGGGAACTCAAAATTCATTGACTGGTAATCATCTACTGCTTGATGAGCCAAATGATCAGCAACAACACTCCCCTTAATGGCCTTCTGAGTGGTATACTGTATATCATATTCCGTCAAGATCATTTGCCATCTTGCAATTCTTCCGGAGAGAGCAGGTTTCTCAAATATGTACTTGATTGGATCCATCTTCGAAATCAACAAGGTAGTATGGGTCAACATATACTGTCTTAGTCGGCGAGCAGCCCATGCCAAAGCGCAGCAAGTTTTCTCGAGCAGTGAGTATCTTGTTTCACAGTCGGTAAACTTTTTGCTAAGGTAGTATATTGCCTGCTCTTTTCGACTCGTCATGTTGCCCCAATACACACCCCATTGAGTTGTCTAATACTGTTAAATACATAATCAAGGGTCTTCCATCAACTGGTGGCATTAAAATTGGAGGTTCTAGCAAATATCTCTTGATTTCATCAAAGGCAGTCTGGCACTCATCATTCCATTCCATCACCTGATCTTTCTTCAACAACTTGAAGATTGGCTCACAGATGGTAGTTAATTGGGAAATAAATCTTGCAATGTAGTTCAATCGTCCCAAGAAACCTCTAACCTCCTTCTCAGTACGGGGAGCTGGCATCTCTCGTATAGCTTTCACTTTTGCAGGATCCACTTCAATACCTTTTCCACTGACAATGAAACCCAGGAGCTTTCCAGATCTAACTCCAAAAGTACACTTGTTTGGATTTAATCTCAACCTGTATTTCTTCAACCTCTCAAACAACTTGTGCAGATGATCAAGATGTTGTTCTTCATTCTGAGACCTGGCTATCATATCATCCACATATACCTCTATCTCATGATGAATCATATCATGAAACAAAGCCACCATAGCACGCTGATATGTTGCCCCTGCATTCTTCAAACCAAATGGCATTACCTTATAGCAAAAGGTGCCCCACTGTGTCACAAATGTAGTCTTCTCCATATCTTCAGGTGCCATCTTGATTTGATTGTAACCAGAGAAACCATCCATAAAAGAGAATACCTTATGCTGAGCAGTGTTGTCTACCAGAATATCAATATGAGGAAGTGGAAAGTCATCTTTAGGGATAGCCTTGTTCAGATCTCTGTAGTCTACACACATACGTACCTTACCATCTTTCTTAGGAACTGGTACCACATTTGCAACCCACTGAGGATAAGAAGTTACGGCCAAGAACCCTGCATTGAACTGTTTCATTACCTCTGCTTTGATCTTTTCTGACATTTCAGGACGCATACGACGAACCTTCTGCTTCTTTGGACGACAATCTTCTTTCACTGGCAAACGGTGAACCACAATGTCTGTATCCAACCCTGGCATATCTTCATAAGACCAAGCAAAGATCTCCACATAGTCACGTAGCATCTGAATCAACCTGCTCTTGACACTGTCCTCTAAATCAGCCCCTATCTTGACCTCTTTTCTGTTTTCTTCAGTTCCCAGATTCACAACTTCGACTGGCTCTTCATGTGGCTGTATAGCTTTCTCTTCTTGTTGTAACAACCTAGCAAGCTCTACAGGTATTTCACAATCGTCCTCGTTTCCGTCTTCAGTTTGATAGATCGGATTCTCGAAATTGTAATTGGCAATAGTAGAACTGTTATCAACTGGATCCAGAGTGGATGAGGATCTGTATTTTAGTGACGTGGGTGTGTGTAAGAACACATAGCTGATAAAGCAAAAATAAAAGAAAAAGAAAGACAAGGAACACAATATTTACGAAAACGAAACGTCCACTGATTTTATTGAATGAAGTATGCAAATGAAATGACAACCCGTAACAAGCACACCATTGTGCCCCGGGTAAGGCACATGGCTTGAAAGCTTTAATTGTTCCAGAAACATAACACAGTAATAGTATTTACTCCTGACTAAAGGAGATAGGGATAACATCTTCAGCTTTCCAATTATTGAGTCCAGCACCCACAGTAGGAAAAATCCATGCCTCCAAGTTGTAGTCTTCATCTTGATCTCCCACAGCATTGATAACCCCTTGATTGGTGATACGAACAGCATGGGCACGACGGACAGCCTTCTGGGACTCTGCAGTGAAACCCAAACCAAACTTGTCAGACTTGTATGGAATATCAGGAAGCTGACCCCAAATAGTACAACCACCTTCTTCCACCACAGCTTTTGCATCATTGAGGGAGGCCATTGCCATTGTTGGAGGGTTTCTGATGACCACAGGAACCTTCTTCACAGCAGGAGGAGTCACACAATCCTTAACAGCCCAGGGAACCACTTCAAATGACTGACATGGAGTTTCAATGTATTCACCTTCTACTTCCAGATACTTGAAGGTGTTTACATGGCTGACAAAGTATTCTTCCTCTCCAAAGACAGTAACAACTTTTCCATTCACCGGATATCTCAACTTTTGATGTAATGTGGAGGTCACAGCACCTGCCCCATGGATCCAGGGACGACCAAGCAGACATGAGTACGAAGGACGAATATCCATCACATAGAATGTAGCAGTGAACACCTGAGAACCAACCTTGATTGGAAGATCAATTTCCCCATGCACTACTCTTCTAGAACCATCAAAAGCCTTTACCACAATATTACTGGGCTTCAATACCGTATCTTCAGGACTCAGCTTGTTCAGGACTTCCTTAGGCAACACATTCAGAGAGGAACCATTGTCTATCAGCACATGAGACAGGGTAGTGCCCCTGCATTCAATTGAAATATGCAAGGCCCTGTTATGATCCCTCTTGGTAGGGGTCAAGTCAGCATCAGGAAATCCTAACCCGTTGTCATAAGTCAGGTGAGCAACACAATTCTCAAACTGGTCCACAGAAATTGCACTGGGTACATGAGCCATCTTTAGAAACTTGATCAATGACTTGGCATGAGCCTCAGAACATAATAACAGGGAGAGCATAGAAATCTTTGAGGGAGTATGCCCCAGCTGATCAACAATATCATAATCACTCTTGCGAATGATTTTCAATACTTCTTCCATCTGCTTAGAGAGGTCATCAGCAGCTGGCACATCAGTAGATACAGGCTCAATAACAGGACCCTTGCCCCGAGCATCAGTGGTGGAAGTAACAGCAGGAGTAACTGCACTCTTAGAAGCAACTGGAGGAGAGAAGACTCTTCCACTACGAGTGATCTTGCTAGATCCAGCAATATTATCAATGTCAACAGGCATATCAGGTAAAGGCTCCTGCTTGACACCATGGATGTAAACATCAGACCCATAGTGCCAAGGCACAGCTTTGTCAGATGTATAAGGAATAGGACCAGGAGTGGTAATGATCAGAGGAGCTACTCTGGCTTCAGCAACAACTTTCACAGGACCTTCAGCAGTAATCTTGATTGGGCCCTGATGAGTGATTTTAATGGGACCCTTTGAAGTGATTCTTAGTGGTACTTTGTCAACCATGTCAACCTCTTCAATCTTCTTACCCTGAGTCAGATGATCCACCATACTTTCTACAGATGCTGGTCTTCTTTCAAACACTATAGTATATTTATCCATGAGACGTTGAATCCCATCTCTCAAAATGAAGCAACTATCCGGCTTATAGGTACAATATAGACAATCTTCATGACAACCTGGAAAGATCCCAGCTTGTACTAACCTCTTTTTGATAACAGACAATGGTGTGCTCAACTCCATAACTGAATAGACATGCAGATCTTCATCAATATCTTCATCAATGGCGTTGACAGTCTTCTCGTGATTTGGCATTGGAGCTGTAATCACATTTGGAGTACCTGGTGGATCAAACTCAATTTCTCCAGCATCAATCATATCCTGAATTTTGTTCTTCAAGACCCAGCAGTTATTAGTATCATGTCCTGGACAGTTTGAATGATATGCACATCGTGCATTGGGATTGTACTTGGGAGAGGTAACATTGGGATTCTGAGGGGCCTCCCTCAGGGTAATAAGTTCAGCTTTCAACAAGTGTTGCAATGCCTGAGCCATTGACATGTTGATCTTCGTGAACTGTCTTCTAGCCCTCTGTTGGTTGCCTTGAGGCTGCTCTGTTGTTGCAGGAGTTGGATTTGAAATATGAACTGCACTAACAGACTGATGCCTTCTGTTACGATCAGGCTGACCATACACAGCATTAGATTCTTTCTTCCCAGTGGGAGGCTTCTTTGCAGCACCTGATAAAGAAGTGCCCACTTGGATCTTACCACTCTTGATACCATTCTCTACTCGCTCTCCTGTCATGATCAACTCAGTGAAGCCAGATGATGAGCTTCCAATGAGATGACTGTAAAACGGACCATTCAGCGTACACATGAACATATCAACCAACTCCCTATCAGTCAAAGGGGGTTGAACTCTTCCAGCTAAGTCTCTCCACTTTTGAGCATACTCCTTAAAGCTTTCTTTGGCACCCATAGACATGTTTTGAAGCTGCATGCGAGTGGGGGCTAAGTCAGCATTGT
This sequence comes from Lathyrus sativus, assembly GCA_963859935.3. Classification (NCBI taxonomy): domain Eukaryota; kingdom Viridiplantae; phylum Streptophyta; class Magnoliopsida; order Fabales; family Fabaceae; genus Lathyrus; species Lathyrus sativus. Next base: position 426,308,452 of record OZ012739.1, read on the forward strand.
ATTGATACTGCTTGTAGAAAGCTTCAGCAAGGTCATTCCAATCTCTGATGTTGACACTCTCCAACTGATAATACCACTCTAGCTGAGCTCCAGATAAACTCTCTTGAAAGAAATGGATCCACAACTTTTTATCAGCAGTGTGGGGTTGCATTCTTCTGACATAAGACCTCAGATGCAATTTGGGACAAGAGACCCCATCATAGACAACAAATGTAGGAACTTTGAACCCAATGGGTATGACCACCCCAGATATCAAGCTCAAATCCTCAAAATCCAGCCCAGATGATTTCTGTAATTCCATAGCATCCATTCTATCCACCAGCATCTTGAATTTGTCTTCGTTAGGCTCATGGTAGTAGTTAGCCTCAGAATCAGAGTCCCCCATAGTGTTGTGGAGGCTGCCTCTCTCCTGCTCAGATTCTTCAGATTCATAGTCTTCAACATGTTCCTTGGTCTTGACAGGACCTTTGAACCTTCTTCCCATGTTGAGCAACCCAGCAGACCTTCTAGCCTTCTTAGTCTTCTTGGCCAGCAGTGTCTTCAATTCATCCTGCCCCTTGGATAGGTTCAGGATCAGCTCTTGGAACTGTGCATTCTGTGCCTGGAGATCCTTAACTGATTGTTCAAGAGCCATTGCTGAAATAAACAGCGAGAAGATGAGAAACCTGTGCACAATTATAAACCTGTGATGCAATGATATGGGAATGCATATGCAATGTTTTCAAGGACCGCAGGATTTAAATTTGCTTAAACAAACAAGAAAGTAACTTTTTATTAGTAATAACTTGTTTTGCCTTTTAGGCTTACAAAAATGAAAACGAAATAAGTACAAAAGATGGGGTTTTAAGTCTCCCATGGACGTTTCCTCTTTATGTTGAGGTATGAGTTGAGGTTTCGTTCCTCATGAAGTAGCTTTGTTAGCTCTAGGATCCTTGCTTGGCTTGCTTTGTAATGAGCCTCGAAAGTATCCCTTTGCTCTTTCAGTTGGATCCATGATCTCTGCAAGTCTTCCATATCAGTAGGCATGTCTGGGTGAAGGATGGTATAAGCTGTGTCTCCTTCAGCAACAGGTTCCATGGTAACTGGTAGGACGGCAGGATATGGCATCATGAGTGTCTGAGCACGAGATCGTACCCATCTGAGATAAGCCTCCATAGGAATAGTGTACTTAGGCTCCAGTGTCTTGCTGTCAATCCTGTTTACCTTTCCCCAAGCTCGGATGAATCTCTGACGGTAACCCTGAAGATCGTTGTCGTAATCAAACACAATGCCCTGAATCAACATGTCATGTGGACCATCGCTCCGGGCGTAACCAAACTGTCGTAAAGCTAGAGATGGGTTGTAGGTGATGCCTCCTCTTATGCCTAGAAGTGGCACATTAGGAAACTCCCCACAACGGTCAATGATGGTGACATTCTCCATAGATCTGGAGCACCAATGGATGTCTGAGTGAGAAAGTGACATGATCCTCTTGGACCATCTGAACCCTTGCTCATTCTTCATTACTGAGCGAGGAAGGTGAGAAATAAACCACCTAGAAAGTAAAGGTATGCAGCACATCAAAGTTCCTCTTGCCCTTGTAGTACGGGTGTGAAGAGAATGTAGGATGTCTCCAAGTAAGGTAGGCACTGGATTGTGACTCAGGAATATGTTGATGGCATGAACGTCTATGAACTGATCAGGATTGGGGAACAACACTAAGCCATAAATCAATAAGGCTAAGATCTCCTCAAAAGCATCGTAGCTCATAGCCTTCAAGAACATTTGAGCTTTATCCACTAATACCTTGGCAAGAATACCTTTAACTCCACTTCTCGTCTCTAGAACAATGTCAGACTTCTTCAGATGTAGAGCTGCAGCAATAACTTCTGGTTTAAGCTCCTTCTCTAAGCCTGTGAATGGCTTCTGATCAAGAACAGGTATACCCAGAAGTTTAGAGAACTCCTCCATGGTTGGAACCAGCTGATAATCAGGAAATGTAAAGCAATGGTGCTTAGGGTCAAAGAACTGAAACAGCACACTCATCATGTCTTCACTGAACCCTGAAGTAACTAGATCCAATAAGTGACCATGTCTCTTGTTGAACTGGGAATGATCAGGCACTAGGGAAACCAACTCCTTGAGCTTAGCAGGTATCCCTACAAAGTTGATCCTGATGGTGTTTCTACGAGCAGAAGCCATGACCTGCAACAAAGAACAAAGATAAATCCTTTGGTCCTTGAAATGGTTAGGGAAAATGATATGCTTATGATGCATGATGATGTCATGATGTCATGCTCAATCACAAACATGTGGCACACACAAACAAGTCACACCATAGCCCTAGGTTTAAAGGCTCGCATGAGGTTCAAAGACCAGTACCCTCCCCTGAAGTTAGATGGTTCATCCTGTCCTACAAAAGTAACCAGGTTCTAAGGGATCTCAATATCATTGATCCTTCACAAGGGTGGTTGTTCAGAAGGCAACTTACTTGCCAACCAAAACCCTCCAAGTTTAAGATCTCAATGAGCGTAGTATCGAGTGTCAACCAACTTCAGTCTGCACCAAAGCCGGTTACCTCACTACTTTCTAAAGGCCAAGATGAGTTAACTAGGGTTCTAAAAGTCAGTTAGTGCATTGACAACATATGGCAGCCTCAATATTATCCTCAACTTGACTTAAGGAATATAAGCACCAACCAAGAAGTCGCACTAACTATGGCCACCAGATCAACCGTATCGATATACGTCGTACAGTTTCCTTGGTCTATTGCCATTTACCTAAGGTACACTAGATCCGGGTTAGGACCTTTCACACATAAGAGCACCCCAACAATATAATAATAAAGCAAACAAGGCAAACAATTTAAAGTGATCTTAATTCCTAAGGGTACCCCTCTTAAATAGATCCCCAGCAGAGTCGCCAGTTCTGTAACACGGTGGGAGAACTGACTTTAAACAATGTTGCGGATAGCAAGAGTCGCCACCGACTTTTATTTTATCCATAAGGAAAGGTTATAAAAGAACAGGAAAGACCTTAGAGAATATTTTGGGTCCGGGGGGTAGGTTATGAAAAGGGAAGGTGTTAGCACCCTTTTCATCCATGGTTATCCATGGGCTCTTAGGTACTTAAGCTCACTTTTGAATTGTTTTGAAAGTGTAGTGTGTGAATAGCAAAAAATTTCAGAATAGTTTAATAATAATCCGTGTATGGATGTGAAAAAAACTTGTTTGAAAATTTTGTTGGAAATTTGTTTAAGTGTGAAAAAGTTTTGAAGTGAGCAAGCACCTAGGAGTAACCTACCCTAATGTTTAAAGGTCTTTCTTATTCTTCATTCTTTCCTTTAGTAAGACTATCCCTACTATAATGGAGTAGGTAGTCCTTACTTTGGATGTTAAGGGACATGTGAGGGACAATTGGATTTTTGAAGGCCATTGTGGGGTGTAATAAGCAAACTGGAGGGACTATCATCATTTTTCGAAAGGGACTCGATTCGTAAAGGCAACCATAAGGGACTTTGATGATTTTCTTTTTGAGGGACTTGTTTTATACACCCCACTTAACCAATATTCATAGGCAACTTGAGGGATATCCTTAGGAAGTGAGACGGCGATTAAAATCGACTTACGTGTGTGAAATGTTTAATTTAATTATCTTATATTAAAATGATCTAATTTATTTTTTTAAATATCATACATATTAGCACTCCCTAATTACTAACCATAATGATAATAATAATTAAATAATTACAATTTACATCCAAGAGGCAATTACAAAATTATAATAAATAAAATAAATAGTAAAATATAATCAAAATAAATATAATAAAAAAAATAACAAATAAGTAAATAAAATATTGGGGTTAGTAAATAATAAGAAAAATTAAATAAGGTTAGTAGAAATATAAAGTTAGTGAAAATAATTAGTTGAAACAATAATAATTAGAAAAATAGACAAAGTTAGAAAAAATAATAAGATAGAAATTTCAAAATAATAATAAGCAACAAAATATGATTAGCAATAATAATTAATTAATAACGTGATTAAACATAAAATTTGATTTTTATTTAGAAACATAAATGATTAAATAATTACTATAATATAAAGTTCTAAATATAACATAATTATAAATTTCTTAATCATTTACAAAATTTAATTATCTCTAATTATATATTAACAATTATTAAGAAAAATATTTACACATTATGATGAAAATAAATTTTAAATAATCAATAATCACATTCACAAAATTTTACATTAAGTATTTATAAGGTTTAATTTTATTTACAAAAATTTACAAGAATTATAATAAATATATACATAGAATTATATAGAAAATTAAAATTAGGTTTTATTTTTTTTAGAAAATAATTTTTAGGGTTTGTAAGAATTAGGGTTTATATAAAAAAAATAGGATTTAGTTATATACAAAAATTTTCTAATTTATATTACAATTTAGACATAAAATATAGAAACAAAATTTGTGAAAAAAAAACATATTTTTTAAAATTAAAGAAAACAGACATATTTTATTATTATTTATTTATTATTGAGAAATATACATAATATATTTAATTTTTAATATTATAATATTTAAATCAAATAAAAGGAAAGAAAAAAAAAAAGCGGAAACTTACCTGGCTGAGGTTTGAACCCAGGCCAGCTTGATTTCCAGGAAGCACAACAACCATCAGGCTGCGGATTTTGCAACGTTTTCTCCTACGAATATTGTTACGAGTTCTTCCACCCTGCGAAACACAAACTTCATCCAAACGGCAAAATTTCACAAAATTGATTGCACCATTGTATTGCTACTGAGTTTTTCAATCGTCCTATGTTTTTCAAATCCATTTATCATTTGAAAATCGTGAAACCCTAAAGAGGGCCGAAAACCCTAATCATGGTGAATTCTTGTTCCTGCAATGAAAATCCAATTGAACCACCCAGAATCGTTCTAGAGTTCATTCTAAACATCCTACAACAATCAAAAACAGTTTAAACATGATAAATCAATGGATTCGAAAACAAAATATTCAAGGTCAAGATGAACTCGGGTTGAGCAATTGGGTGTGTATATGATGCATATGGATGATGATTTATGATCAGAAGAGTCCAAGGAAGCTTGCTATGTCTTCCAAATACCTTGCAATGCTCTGAATTTGAGAACCCGAATATGGCTTTTTGAAAGATTTTTGTGCTTTTGATCTTACCTTTAGGCTGCTGCAAATTCCTCTCTAGGGTTATGTTTGTGCTTAGTATATATGTGTGATGGATTTAGGTCAGAATCATTGATGTGTTGTGTGGATATTTGATCCAAAAAATATTCAAAAAGATCATTGTATAAATTTCAAATATTTGATCATGAGTGCTTGCTATTTTGGGAGAGATCACATGATTTCCTTCTCATTCTAATTCAATCAATGATTATGAATTTCTAGAAACAAAATCTTCACCCAAAAATAGATTTTTATATTTTTTATTTATTTAAAATGATTTTTATGAATTAAATCAATAATAAATAAATAAAAAATAATAATTTGGGAGAGATCACATGATTTCCTTCTCATTCTAATTCAATCAATGATTATGAATTTCTAGAAACAAAATCTTCACCCAAAAATAGATTTTTATATTTTTTATTTATTTAAAATGATTTTTATGAATTAAATCAATAATAAATAAATAAATAATAATAATTTGGGAGAGATCACATGATTTCCTTCTCATTCTAATTCAATCAATGATTATGAATTTCTAGAAACAAAATCTTCACCCAAAAATAGATTTTTATATTTTTTTTATTTATTTAAAATGATTTTTATGAATTAAATCAATAATAAATAAATAAAAAATAATAATTTGGGAGAGATCACATGATTTCCTTCTCATTCTAATTCAATCAATGATTATGAATTTCTAGAAACAAAATCTTCACCCAAAAATAGATTTTTATATTTTTTATTTATTTAAAATGATTTTTATGAATTAAATCAATAATAAATAAATAAAAAATAATAATTTGGAAGAGATCACATGATTTCCTTCTCATTCTAATTCAATCAATGATTATGAATTTCTAGAAACAAAATCTTCACCCAAAAATAGATTTTTATATTTTTTATTTATTTAAAATGATTTTTATGAATTAAATCAATAATAAATAAATAAAAAATAATAATTTGGGAGAGATCACATGATTTCCTTCTCATTCTAATTCAATCAATGATTATGAATTTCTAGAAACAAAATCTTCACCCAAAAATAGATTTTTATATTTTTTATTTATTTAAAATGATTTTTATGAATTAAATCAATAATAAATAAATAAAAAATAATAAAAATGATGAATTTTGGTCAATTGGGTCGTGCACCATGTTATGAGATGGATTGGGTCATAAATTAGGCAGCCCATTTGGAAAGAAATACTTCTAAGCCTCCATTTTCAACATAAACCATCACAAAATTGCCCAACTTTGCAAGGGCACATTTCTCTCAATTTTAAAGGTATGATGGTGTTCTTGGACTTTTTGGAAAGCTTGAAGAGTCCTTTAAACAACCCCATTGGTTTCAGGTCCATATCATTTACCAATCTCAAGTTATGCCCTTTTGAAGTTGTTGACTTTTTGTTGACTTTTGAAATGACCTATAATGTCTTAGATCATATCTTTCAAATAAAGCATTTTTGGGCTTAACCTTCAACATCAAAGTTGTAGAGAATTCAATTTCCTTCAAAATGAGCTTTGGATGGAGACTTGGTGATGAAGTATGTGAAAGTTATGCCTGGTCAAAGTTCAGTTGACTTTTACTAAGGAAACCCTAATTTAGAAACTCCTGATTATTGATGATCTGGAATCTCCTTGATGAATCATGATCAACCCTTGATAAAATGATGAATTTTACTTCATATACTTGATGTTGGCAAAAAATCATGAAGTTTGACTTTGGTTTGACCACAGTTGACCTCAGTTTGACTTTTTAACTGCATTGACTGCTTTTGACTTATCTGATCATCTGACTGAGCAAACTTTTGAGAAAAGTCTTGAAACTTGACATGGGGGTTCTTATACACATATAAGATGTTATGAAGCTCACTTGAAGTCTTGGAAGTCCATTTAGCCTGATTAAAGTCAAAACCCTAGTTTTGGATGCACTGCTTAGGAGGTGCATTGTCTGAGGGAATTGTCAACTCTTCTGACCAATTGTGAACTTTGTGAACCTTGTGAATCTTCATAAGATATCTTGTGATACTCATGGGAGGTATTGTGAAGCTTGTGAACCTTGTGAACCTTCTTAGAACACAAAGTCTTGTATTGTGAGGGCAAATTTTGGGGTGCAACACCCATCTCCGTACACTCCTGCTTCACGAATTACGCTTGTAGCTGAGGAAAACTTGGAAAATGTAACGAGTCATCGCGAGTGTTATGACATGATATCAAGAAATCTCTTTCTGTTCATCATCGATCTGTTGACATACGCAGGTGGGCTGCTGGTGTTTATCTTCCACGTGAAGCTCATGGTTTTTGCAAGGCCTGTGATAGAAACGGAAGCTGCGATATGGGACACGCATACCGGCATTTACGTTTTTCTTGTAATGGTTTCGTGGCTTGTCAGGTAGAAGGAGCAGCTTGGCATGTGTTGTAGAAAATTTCTTGTAGTGATTTAATATGTATGAATGTTACTTACTCCACTCTTTTGCGCGGATGATTCACCACATACTTCTGATGTATAGTAGCCAATTAAATAAAAATTATGGAAAGTTCTCAGTGATTATGATGTCCATTCATGCTACATTATCCTTCTTTTCTTAGTAGATTTCTTGTAAATGGTAATTTGGGACAAACTTGCATCTTCAAAATATCTCTAAATGATAAGCTCGGATTATGAGGATAGTTAAATACCAGGGGGACCTTTGCACTTGTATTTGAAATAGGACTAGTTTTGATTTTATCAATAACACTTTTAGATAAACCTAGGATGAAACTCTAGGGCCAATAATTATCCTGAAGGATCGAAGGAACAAAAGTTGTTTCCAAGTAGAATCAATTATATCGGCCAATGATATGTTAGGGTCTTGACATATTCTTTTGTGAAATTTCCTCAAAAGATTTGAAATTGTTTGAATGAGACCCAAATTGGAATTAAATGAGCAACGGTGGTATTGGAATGTATTCCTTTGAAACTTGATTCGCAAACCCAGAATTTTGAATTCAATCCCGTAGTGTTTCGAAACATGAGCTTTGAACTTGAGATTTGTAGATGAATTTAGTGATGTTATGCTTTGAATTTTGTACATCCTCTATTGTAAAGCCGGTGAGATTCTTGGACAATTAATCTTGTAATGATCTCCTATTTAAAACTTGCAATGATCTTTGTCTTGTATTTTTCCAATTTGACGAGTTGATAACCCTCTTTGGTGCAATTAGACTTGTAAACTTGAGTTTTGGAACAACCTCGAATTTTGGAGTTCAAAACTCAATGCCATGTCACTTACACCTCTTGCGGTATCATATGCCAAATTTGGCAGTATAAGCATCATCATCTGACTTGGACCGCTCTCAGAAACAAAGTGATCAGTTCCATCTTAAAACTTCTTGCTAAGAGTGATAATCCCACTTTATGAACAACATCAGCCCTGCTTAACATGTATAATCCGATAATTTGACGATTTCTTGGACTGGTAAATTTAAACTCTTCATTAAAACCAATCCCACGTAAAACGAGTTAGACTTTGCCATTGCAAACCAAATACTGTTTGATTAGATTGCACCTGCTAGATTTTAAACACATATGAACGATCCTCGAGTTGAATCCACATTATCTTGCACCTGTCAGAGAAGTCTTAAAAGCCAAAAATGATCCTGCACACACTCGTTAGTCCTGATAAACACGTACAAAAGTAAAAAGAAAACACAAAAACAAAGGAGGTGGGATCTTTAAGGTCAAAAATTAGGGTACGACACGGAGATATAAGGATGATAATCCCTTGTCAACCCCTTTGAGCCTAATAGTAGGAGTTTCTCTCTGAAAAACAAAAAAAAACCCTCAATCTTAACCCGTGGCAGGGTAGGTGTCAGCTAATCGAGCGTCCAAATTGCAAAAGGAGTGTTCCCGTTCGAGGAGCAGTCACGCCTCTATAGGTTGTGCCTAAAAAACCACAATGGTTAAACCTCACCAATCAGGAGTGAGACAGTCATAACCCTTTCGGAGAAATCAAGACAACCAGTGTCACACGACTTGTTTCACAAAAAAAAAGAATCAAAAGAAGAAGCCCGCTAAGTCGAATCTTGAAAACAAGCGACTTAGGCAAAAATTAGGGCATCCCGCTGGACTTCAAAATCAAAAATTCAAAAGAATTAGTCCAGGAAAAAAGTAGGGAAAGAACGAAAAGCAGAAAAGTGAAAAGGATTATAAAAGAAAAATCCTCGAGAAAAACAAGTCGTGTGACTCCAGCCACAAAAGACGAAAAGCGAGTGACTGTCACTCTAAAAACTTGTGGTTTCCCGAACCATCACTCCTGTCATTCCACCTTTAAGAGGTGAGCGCTTGTGTCGAGTTAGCTGAACATAGGATTGGAGAACATCAAGGAGAATGGGTGGGTTAAACAGAACTTTGAGCCTTATATCCTTTCTTTCAAACTGTGAACCTGACCAAGTTACAACCTTCAAAAGTCCTAATTGAAGCAGGGTTGTTTCGAAAGCATACTTCGGTAAAGATCGCATCAAAACTGACTCCGAAAAGGATTCCTCTTACCATGTTGGTGCTAAGGTTGACATTCTAATAAGTGATTCGTTTGCTATATGTCACAACTTTTTTCCAGTGAACAGATTTTGATTTCAAAACTATCATATGCATTGCATTAATATATCGTTTGTGCAGAACAATTTATTTTACTTGTGAGTAAGCACTTGACATCAGGAAAGTTTCCACAGTGGAAAGTTTGATCTTGATAGAATGTAGAATGCCTGAATACCCCGTTGAACCGGGGAAAGCTATATCAAACGATCATATCATGGGAGTCAGCCATTCGAAGGTCAGTTAATTAGGGGCAAAGTCATTGCAAGGCTGAGCCAGGCCACCCTAAGAGCCTACAAACTATCCTTATCCAGAAGGAAATTAACTTGAAGCGCCTCTTCAGAGTTCAGAATGATGAGGCAGTGCATATCAAATCATCAGGGTACAGAAATTTCAGATCTCCTTGTGAGGAAGGTTTTCTACAGAGATCGCACAAGCTAGGGCAAAATTGGAAACAAAGGAATTGTTCCTCTCCATATCTTTAGAGTCAGATAATCAAGGATGAATCCTTTCATGAAATAGATTCTAAGGTAAGCCATCTCGAGGCCGTCTCATGGCAAAATGCTTCATTTGCAAGTTGAACTACACTGGGGCAGTTACTCAAGCGGGTATTTTCTCCTCAGCCAGAGTTGAGTGTCGGGGAACCGTGTCGTCACCCCATCGCATAGCCAAAACCTGTTACTTGTCAGAACCTGGTAATCAAGTCAACTTCCAAAGCCCAGGTCTCGTCCGACAAACCTTCAAACCAGTTCTTGCCTAGTCAACCTTCACTGAGCACCAGCTCTCGCCTGTTACGTGTCAGCTTTTAAACCAGATCTCGTCTGGAAAACCTCCAAAGTCTAGTTCTCATCTGGCAGGCTCCAAAGTCAGTTCTCGTATGATACCAAACCAGAAATCAGTTCCCGTCTGATACCTAAAGCTAGAAGTCAATTCTCGTCTGACAATCATACCAATTCTTGCCTGGTCAATCCTTCAGTAAACACTAGTTCCCGTCTGGTGCATGTCAAAATTTTAAACCAGTTCCTGTCTAGTCATCCTTTCTGTAGCCTACTGTTTAATCAGTCCTCGTCTGGCAAACACAGTTTCAAAGTCCAGTTCTTGTCTGGCAAACCAGAAATCAGTTCTCGTCTGATATCCAAAACCAGAAATCAGTTCCCGCCTGATACCTAAAACTAGAAGTCAGTTCTTGTCTGACAACCTAACCTTTTGCCACCAGTTCTCTCCTGGTAGTCCACTTTTGTTGGTAACAAAAAAAAATCCAATCACTGTAAACCTGGTCCTATCCCTGAACCAAAATCTCAATTGTACTTGGTACAAACATTCCCCGTGTCTTACGTGCTATCACATTCCCCTACACGAGGCTCGAGTGATCTCACTTCTCCATATTAGAGATTATGTATCCCCAGGGTAATATTGTTACACCAGGAATATCCCGTCAGCAGTGATGTGTACTTTTCCTCAGCAGGTTGGGATGACATCAGAGTACCTTGTAACCCAACGTCGCTCATCTGTTCAAGGCCTAGTTCTCGTCTGGAAAACCATTTTAGAGTCCAGATCTCGTCTGACCTGTTTTGAAGAACCCAGTTCTCATCTGGTAGTCAGTTCTCGTCTGACCTGTTTTGAAGAACCCAATTCTCGTCTGGTAGTCAGTTCTCATTTGACTTGTTTTGGAGAACCCAGTTCTCGTCTGGTAACCAGTTCTCATCTGACCTGTTTTGAAGAACCCAGTTCTCGTCTGGTAGTCAGTTCTTGTCTGACCTGTTTTGAAGAACCCATTTCTCGTATGGAAAACCGTTTCAGAGTCCAGTTCTTGTCTGGCCTGTCATTCTTTCGAAGCTCAATCCCCGTATGATAAGCATTCACGGAATACCAGTTCTCGTCTGGTAGACGACATTTGAGTCCAGTTCTCGCCTGGTAAACACCAGCTGTTCAAACCAGTACCCGTCCAGTCAGTTTTCTTTAGCCTACAGTTTAAACTCCAGTTCTCGTTTGGTGGTCGGTTGTCTTTAAAACCAGTTCCTGTCTGGTGAAAAGCATTTTGAAGTCCAATTCTCTTCTGGAAAACCACAAAATTAGCTCATGATCGACGCAAAAATAGAACCCAGTTCTCGCCTAGTAGTCAGTTCTCGCCTGACCTGTTTTATAGAATCCAGTTCTCGCCTGGTAGTCAGTTCTTGCCTGACCTGTTTTGTAGAACCCAGTTCTCATCTGGTAGTCAGTTCTCGTCTGACCTGTTTTGTAGAACCCAGTTCTCGTCTGGTAGTCGGTTCTCGTCTGACCTGTTTTGAAGAACACAATTCTCGTCTAGTAGTCAGTTCTCGCCTGACCCGTTTTTGTGGACTCCAGTTCTCGCCTGGTAGTCAGTTCTCGTTTGACCTGTTTTGTAGAACCCAGTTCTCATCTGGTATCCAGTTCTCGTCTGGCAGACCCATTTTTTCAGAACCTAGTTCTCGTCTGGTAGTCAGTTCCTGTCTGACTTGTTTCATTCGAAACCAGTTCTCGTCTTGTAGCCAGTTCTCGTCTGACCCATTTTTAGAACCTAACTCTCGTCTGGTAGTCACTTCCTGTCTGACTTGTTTCATTCGAACCCAGTTCTTGTCTCGTAGTCAGTTCTCGTCTGACCTATTTTGGAATCCAATTCTCGCCTGGTTGTTAGTTCTCGCCTGACCTATCTAATTCAAATCCATGCCTCTGTTGCACCCCAAAATTTGCCCTCACAATACAAGACTTTGTGTTCTAAGAAGGTTCACAAGGTTCACAAGTTCTCCAACAACTTGCATAACCTTTCATGAAGTTCATAAAGTCCACAAGCTACTTTATGAAGGTTCACAAGGTTCACAAGTCCCACAGTGCTTTCAATACCTTTCATGAGGTTCATGAAGTCCATAGGTTGCTTCTTGAAGGTTCACAAGGTTCACAAACTTCTCAACATCTACAAGACCTTTCATGAGGTTCATGAAGTCCATAGGTTGCTTCTTGAAGGTTCACAAGGTTCACAAGATTCACAATGTTTACAAAGCTTTCCTAAGGGTCATGAGGTCTACAAAGCCACTTCATGATGTTCACAAGGTTCACAAGCTTCACAATACCTCCCATGAGTATCACAAGATATCTTATGAAGATTCACAAGGTTCACAAAGTTCACAATTGGTCAGAAGAGTTGACAATTCCCTCAGACAATGCACCTCCTAAGCAGTGCATCCAAAACTAGGGTTTTGACTTTAATCAGGCTAAATGGACTTCCAAGACTTCAAGTGAGCTTCATAACATCTTATATGTGTATAAGAACCCCCATGTCAAGTTTCAAGACTTTTCTCAAAAGTTTGCTCAGTCAGATGATCAGATAAGTCAAAAGCAGTCAATGCAGTTAAAAAGTCAAACTGAGGTCAACTGTGGTCAAACCAAAGTCAAACTTCATGATTTTTTGCCAACATCAAGTATATGAAGTAAAATTCATCATTTGATCAAGGGTTGATCATGATTCATCAAGGAGATTCCAGATCATCAATAATCAGGAGTTTCTAAATTAGGGTTTCCTCAGTAAAAGTCAACTGAACTTTGACCAGGCATAACTTTCACATACTTCATCACCAAGTCTCCATCCAAAGCTCATTTTGAAGGAAATTGAATTCTCTACAACTTTGATGTTGAAGGTTAAGCCAAAAAATGCTTTATTTGAAAGATATGATCTAAGACATTATAGGTCATTTCAAAAGTCAACAAAAAGTCAACAACTTCAAAAGGGCATAACTTGAGATTGGTAAATGATATGGACCTGAAACCAATGGGGTTGTTTAGAGGACTCTTCAAGCTTTCCAAAAAGTCCAAGAACACCATCATACCTTTAAAATTGAGAGAAATGTGCCCTTGCAAAGTTGGGCAATTTTGTGATGGTTTATGTTGAAAATGGAGGCTTAGAAGTATTTCTTTCCAAATGGGCTGCCTAATTTATGACCCAATCCATCTCATAACATGGTGCACGACCCAATTGACCAAAATTCATCATTTTTATTATTTTTTATTTATTTATTATTGATTTAATTCATAAAAATCATTTTAAATAAATAAAAAATGTAAAAATCTATTTTTGGGTGAAGATTTTGTTTCTAGAAATTCATAATCATTGATTGAATTAGAATGAGAAGGAAATCATGTGATCTCTCCCAAATTATTATTTTTTATTTATTTATTATTGATTTAATTCATAAAAATCATTTTAAATAAATAAAAAATATAAAAATCTATTTTTGGGTGAAGATTTTGTTTCTAGAAATTCATAATCATTGATTGAATTAGAATGATAAGGAAATCATGTGATCTCTCCCAAATTATTATTTTTTATTTATTTATTATTGATTTAATTCATAAAAATCATTTTAAATAAATAAAAAATATAAAAATCTATTTTTGGGTGAAGATTTTGTTTCTAGAAATTCATAATCATTGATTGAATTAGAATGAGAAGGAAATCATGTGATCTCTCCCAAATTATTATTTTTTATTTATTTATTATTGATTTAATTCATAAAAATCATTTTAAATAAATAAAAAATATAAAAATCTATTTTTGGGTGAAGATTTTGTTTCTAGAAATTCATAATCATTGATTGAATTAGAATGAGAAGGAAATCATGTGATCTCTCCCAAATTATTATTTTTTATTTATTTATTATTGATTTAATTCATAAAAATCATTTTAAATAAATAAAAAATATAAAAATCTATTTTTGGGTGAAGATTTTGTTTCTAGAAATTCATAATCATTGATTGAATTAGAATGAGAAGGAAATCATGTGATCTCTCCCAAATTATTATTTTTTATTTATTTATTATTGATTTAATTCATAAAAATCATTTTAAATAAATAAAAAATATAAAAATCTATTTTTGGGTGAAGATTTTGTTTCTAGAAATTCATAATCATTGATTGAATTAGAATGAGAAGGAAATCATGTGATCTCTCCCAAATTATTATTTTTTATTTATTATTGATTTAATTCATAAAAATCATTTTAAATAAATAAAAAATATAAAAATCTATTTTTGGGTGAAGATTTTGTTTCTAGAAATTCATAATCATTGATTGAATTAGAATGAGAAGGAAATCATGTGATCTCTCTCAAATTATTATTTTTTATTTATTTATTATTGATTTAATTCATAAAAATCATTTTAAATAAATAAAAAATATAAAAATCTATTTTTGGGTGAAGATTTTGTTTCTAGAAATTCATAATCATTGATTGAATTAGAATGAGAAGGAAATCATGTGATCTCTCCCAAAATAGCAAGCACTCATGATCAAATATTTGAAATTTATACAATGATCTTTTTGAATATTTTTTGGATCAAATATCCACACAACACATCAATGTTTCTGACCTAAATCCATCACACATATATACTAAGCACAAACATAACCCTAGGGAGGAATTTGCAGCAGCCTAAAGGTAAGATCAAAAGCACAAAAATCTTTCAAAAAGTCATATTCGGGTTCTCAAATTCAGAGCATTGCAAGGTATTTGGAAGACATAGCAAGCTTCCTTGGACTCTTCTGATCATAAATCATCATCCATATGCATCATATACACACCCAATTGCTCAACCCGAGTTCATCTTGACCTTGAATATTTTGTTTTCGAATCCATTGATTTATCATGTTTAAACTGTTTTTGATTGTTGTAGGATGTTTAGAATGAACTCTAGAACGATTCTGGGTGGTTCAATTGGATTTTCATTGCAGGAACAAGAATTCACCATGATTAGGGTTTTCGGCCCTCTTTAGGGTTTCACGATTTTCAAATGATAAATGGATTTGAAAAACATAGGACGATTGAAAAACTCAGTAGCAATACAATGGTGCAATCAATTTTGTGAAATTTTGCCGTTTGGATGAAGTTTGTGTTTCGCAGGGTGGAAGAACTCGTAACAATATTCGTAGGAGAAAACGTTGCAAAATCCGCAGCCTGATGGTTGTTGTGCTTCCTGGAAATCAAGCTGGCCTGGGTTCAAACCTCAGCCAGGTAAGTTTCCGCTTTTTTTTTCTTTCCTTTTATTTGATTTAAATATTATAATATTAAAAATTAAATATATTATGTATATTTCTCAATAATAAATAAATAATAATAAAATATGTCTGTTTTCTTTAATTTTAAAAAATATGTTTTTTTTCACAAATTTTGTTTCTATATTTTATGTCTAAATTGTAATATGTATAAATTAGAAAATTTTTGTATATAACTAAATCCTATTTTTTTTATATAAACCCTAAAAATTTATTTCTCATATAAACCCTAATTTCATAAAACTCTAAAAAATATTTTTTAATACAAATCTAATCCTATTTTTTTTAATGTTATTTTCTAATATAATTATTATGTATGTATGTTTACTATAATTCTTACAAATTTTTGTAAATATACTTATAAATATTTTTTTACATAACTTTAGTTTATAAATAATTGTGCTTATAATAATTAGATTTTTTGTAGTAATTTCATGATTAAAATATAATTTAATAATTTGTAAATTAAAACAATTGTTTATTCATATTTGTTTTTTTTAGTTGATTATATTAAAAAATTGTTAATTTCTTATTATTATAATATTTGGATTAATTTTGTTTATTCTTATTTACTAACCCATTTATATTCTAATCATGCTTATTATTTTGTCAAATATTGCTTACTAACTCCCTTTATTATTTATTATTGCTTATTTATATTTTATTTATCTTTGCTATTTAATTATTTTGCTTATTATTTTGTAATTGTTTCTTGGATGTAAAGTTGTTTAATTATTTAATTATTATTATGGTTAGTAATTAGGGAGTGTAATAACATGTATGTAATATTAAAATAAATTTAGATCACTTTTAAATAAAGATAATTAAAATAAACACGTCACACACGTAAGTCGATTTTAATCGCTGTCTCACTTCCTAAGGATATCCCTCAAGTTGCCTACGAATAATGGTTAAGTGGGGTGTATAAAGCAAGTCCCTCAAATAGAAAAATCATCAAAGTCCCTTATGGTTGCCTTTACGAATCGAGTCCCTTTCGAAAAATGATGATGGCCCCTTATATGTGCTTATTACATCCCACAATGGCCTTCAAAGTCAAATTGTCCCTCACATGTCCCTTAACATCCAAAGTAAGGACTACCTACTCCATTATAGTAGGGATAGTCTTACTAAGGAAAGGATAAAGAATAAGAAAGACCTTAAAACATTAGGGTAGGCTACTCCTAGATACTTGCTCACTTCAAAACTTTTTCACACTTAAACAAATTTCCAACAAAATTTTCAAACAAGTTTTTTTCACATCCATACACGGATTATTATTAAACTATTCTGAAATTTTTTGCTATTCACACACTACACTTTCAAAACAATTCAAAAGTGAGCTTAAGTACCTAAGAGCCCATGGATAACCATGGATGAAAAGGGTGCTAACACCTTCCCTTTTCATAACCTACCCCCCGGACCCAAAATATTCTCTAAGGTCTTTCCTGTTCTTTTATAACCTTTCCTTATGGATAAAATAAAAGTCGGTGGCGACTCTTGCTATCCGCAACATTGTTTAAAGTCAGTTCTCCCACCGTGTTACAGCCTCGTCTGGCTCATCCTTGCAAATTCCAATCGTACTTGGCGTACCAGGTCATCCCCAACGGAGTTGGCTTTGTCTCTTCAGCATTTATTTTGCTGGAGTGGTTCCTTTGCATTTGTATTATGCATAACATCCTCCCAAACACGTAGCATTTCCATTTTGTATGGAGCATTACGCCATTTTCAAACATGTGCATTTGAAACATAAGCCAGGTTGTTACCTCTTGTTTCCCCGGCAGAGTTTCTACTGTTTCTTTCTGTGGTTGAAAAATTTCCGGGTTCTTTGGTATTCAACCATATTTTACCTTGATTGTCTGAAAGTCGTTCGCTTTTCATCCATTCAAGTCCAAGCCTATGAATAGGGGCAACTGTTGTACCCCAAAATTTGACCAACCATTTCTTGGTTCTGGCTTTTGTTTCTTTGCATTTTCGCATTTCTGCATAGCATAGCATTCTCTCTTGAGGAACGGGATCAAGGTTTTTCTGTGGCTCAGGGCTCTTTTGTTGCAAGAAACCAAACAGCGAGCATTAGAGGCTTCGACATTTATTTTGTCCAGTGATCGAGCAGTCGATTTTATTTCATTTTACAGGACATTTCCAGATCCAGAGGCAACATTTAGGCTATCTCAAGCATTCTCATGGTTGTAGTATTCAAGAGCAAGTTTCAGAGACTGAACAGGGCTCAGAACGGACGAAAACGGGCAAACGTGCAGATTTCCCTCCAAAAGGCGCCAAAATTCAAATTTTCAAGGTGTTAATTGATTAACCCAAATGGTTAACCAATTAACCAAGTGAAAATCAAGTCAAATTTGAATTTTTAAAGGTGTTAATCGATTAACCCATATGGTTAACCGATTAACCAAGGCAATTTCAGCTCTGCACGTGAATTTTCAAGAGGTAACCACTTTGGGGTCCATTTTGATCACTTGTGAATTTGATTTTACACCAGAAGAAGGATCTAGAATCATTCCAAATTTTGGTTAACTTTCAAATTAATTCAAGTTCCCTCCAAATTCCCACTCCTAATCCCAAACCAATTTTCACAAACCACACTCCAAACCACATTTGGATCCTAACCAAGAGCATATTTAAATGATTTGCTCCAAACCTCATACATAATCCTCATAATTCCATTTCATTTTCAGAATTCACTCTAATTCTCTTAATTTTCTCTCAACTTTTCCTTCCACCAAAACTCCATTAAAGCTCTTTCTTGGAATTCCTTGATTCTCCATTGGAATCATTGAGTTCTTGAGCTAAAGCCTCTATCCTTCATCCTCATCATCTCCAATTCTCTATTCAAATTTCGTGCTATTGTGGATCTGAATTTTGAAGTTGATTTGGAGTAGCTTATTTGGTTAGATCTAGCTTAATTTTGGTGGATCATCATTCCTACTACAAGAATTGACTTGGATCTCGAAGGAATTCCATATTTCTAGCTTGGATATGTTCAATTGAAGTTGAATTAACAATTACCAAAGCAATTCTCCGCTCTATAGGTTGGAATTCTAGATCCGATGCTATTTTGAGCTTATTTTGCATATGCTATGTGGATCTTCATTTTTGATTGAATTTTGGTTGATTTGATCCATGTGATTGGTGATCTTGCTGTTTTGATGTGTTTGCATGTATATTGAATCACTATTTTCTGGTTTAATTTCGTGCATAATTGATTATATGATCATTTGGATTATTGGAGAAGTGATTAATTGCTGAAAAGTGCTTTTGAGTGGTTGTTTTTTGCTGTTGGTACAGTGTTAATCGATTAACCAGTTGCAGTGCAAACTGGTTAATCGATTAACTAGTGCGAATATTCAAATTTTCAAACATTTTTCAATGGTTAATCGATTAACCGCTAGTGTTAATCGATTAACATTGTGCCAGCAGACCTGTTTTGTTGTTTTTCAAGGTTGTTTTGGTATCATCTCACTTTGAATCTTCATGGATCAGTATGATGCATTTGAGTGAGATGTTTTGGATATCGTGTTGTTGTTCTTGATTGTTTAATCCCGATTTCTTCGACACGCGTGTTCGATTTCCACTTGAGTGCATGCTTATGGATGTGGTTCAAATTGATAATCATTTGCATTGTTTCCTTTGCTTGCATGCTTGGTTGAGATGTGCTTGTGGTGGCTGTTGTCCCACACTTTTTCCTCCCACTTTCCTTTATGTTGCATTTCATGTTTGCATTTTATCTTCCATTTCTTTCTACTTGTGATTGATTTACTTTGTGTTTCTTGGTTTTCTTTGCCATGTTCCCTTAGGATCCCTAGTCCTTTTGGGAGTAAGGGAGACATTAAGTGTTCAATCCAAGCATGCTAACATTAGGTAGATTTCTCTTTCAATCCCAACTTTAGGACCACTTTGCATGACAACGTTAGGTCCGAGTTTCCCTTAGACCTTCTGCGTGTATCTCTTCTCATCTCAAAACACATTCTAACTCATCTAATAAATACGATGAACGTTGTATGCTACGAGCCTTAAGCACATGGGAAATGATGAGTGAGGGATCTCCTCTCACTTGTCTAGAGTGTTTAGTATGCGTCCCGTTTGGGGACGATATGTGACGCATTCGTTCCTATGTCATAGTCTTTAGTGCAACGTGAATCAAAAATCAAAATTAATTCACTTCACTAAAAAACACAAACAAAACGTCAAACCTTTTTTTATCCTTCGGAATTAATTGAAAACCGTTTTCAGAGAGAGTGTTGTTTACTCTTAGTTCTACCGCAAACAGGCATCGTCCCTAACTTCTAGAATGAAGGTTTAACCCTACTCAATTAAAACACTTGAACCAATCTGTGGTCGTGTCATCCCGAACTAAGTTTGCTCTGATTTCTCGTACCAGACGAGGATACGTAGGCACAAGACGATGATGTCTTGGTGAGCAACCTTCCCCCACCTTCACCCATAATTTTCTGAACTACATTGACTCTGACTTTCCCATTGCACGAGGGAATACGTAGGCATAGAGCGGCGATGCTCTATCGAGTATCTTTTTTTTCTTTTGTCCTGTGAGCCTGTAGCTTAGATAGATAAACACACTCTTTAGTTAGACAACAAGCGTGGATCCCGTTGAGTACAACGGACGTGAGGGGTACTAATACCTTCCCCTTGTGTAACTGACTCCCGAACCCAAGATTTGGTTGCGATGACCTTGTCTTTTCCCTTTTCGTCAAGTTTTCTTCGATCGTTTCCTTTCCCTCTCTTTGGGATAAATAACGAACAGTGGCGACTCTTCTATTTTTTCGCCGGGTGTTTTCGCAGTTGCGACAATGGCGAGCGCCATTTGCTTGAATCAAAATTCCCTCCTTTTTTGGGCATGTATTTGGATTAAGGGAGAGATATGGTGAGCGCCATTCAGCTTGGATGTGCCAGAACTTGTGATTTTCTTCACTTTTCCTTTATTCTTCAGCTTACTTTGATACTTTTCTTCAACATGACTGATATGGCACATGTCAAAGCAAAACAAAGGAAAACATAAGTAAATAATAGAGAAAAAGTTTAAGACTCGATAAAACAACAAGTAACAATGCGCAAATTGAATCGAATTAAACTATACGAAATTGAGTCATAACTCTTCACCAGGAATAAAGACATAACAATATCCAGACTTAAAACTAAACCTAAATTCCAACAAGTATGTGTAGCACCCCAAAATTTGCTCATATTCTCTTGTGTTCTTGGCTTATGTTTCTGTCCATTTTCATATTCATGTTTGCATAGTATTTGTTCTTGGCAGGGGATCAAGGTATCATGGTTTGTTTCTCAAGCAAGAAGATTGTGTTCTTCAAGTTCAAGCAAGGTGTCCTCTATGAATTTGTGGGTTTCTCAACCTTAAATTTCCCTCAACGTCAAATATGATTCAAGGCAATATCATTCCAACATCATATGTGTTCCATCATGGCTTATTGTGCAAGAAATCATCAAGAGATTCAAGTTTGGTGCAAGGTGTTTGACCTAATATAGCAATTTGTGGATGCTATGATCAAATGAGCATATCTCCTTCAATTTTCAACATCTTGAGATGGTTCATTTTCTAATGAACTCTTCTCATCATCCCTAATAAGTTCTCTTTGCAAGGGAAGATCAAATTATGCTTGGAAGGTCATCAAAAGTTTCAAGACATTGAGTTTTGGAAGGATTTCTTAATCAACTTCAAAAGGGAATAACTTGGTCAATTTTTATCATTTGGAGCCCATTCCTTTCCTAGAATAAACTTGAAGATGTCCTCTACAAATTTTATTCAACATGGAAGAGCTGAAAACCCATGGAAGGTCTTGGTTTTCATCAAAACATTATAGGTCTCTTTTTGGTCCCTAAAAGACTTGAAATTTTTCTAAGTGTCTTATGATTTTCACCTCTTTCACGGAGGCTACTTTGAAAGACCATATCTCTCAACTCAAGCTTCCAAATGAATACTTTCTTTTTACATTGAAAAGATTGCATCTCCCTCTATCCAATGCAAGAAGAAGCATCTCAAAAAGCCCCCTATATTGTGAGAACCATGGCTGCAAAAATTGAATTTCAAAGATGGATTTTCACTACAAGTCATATTTGAATTTGATTGAATTGGCTCTTAATCACCAAGTTAATGCACGAATTTCACTTAAACATGTTTAACCGACTTTCCTGAAGTGATTAGCATCTTGAAACAAATGATTTGAGTGAGTTTTGATAGATTTCAAGTCACACTTTACTCATGCTGCAGGTGTGCACAATTTCCATCCAAATTGCCTCATTCACCCTCCATTTTGATTCAGATAGCCTTTGCTATAAATAGGGAGTCATTTCCACCCATTTCCACAAGCTTTTGATAGCCAAAACCACTATGCTAAGATCCCATTTGAACTCTTAAGCTTGAAATTCGAATTTCTATTTCCACACCTTAAACACTCAAATTCTCCACTCAATTAGCTTCACCAACATTCAGTGAAGCTAACCAGATCAAGAACTTGAAG
This sequence comes from Lathyrus sativus, assembly GCA_963859935.3. Taxonomy (NCBI): domain Eukaryota; kingdom Viridiplantae; phylum Streptophyta; class Magnoliopsida; order Fabales; family Fabaceae; genus Lathyrus; species Lathyrus sativus. The sequence continues at coordinate 426,330,790 of OZ012739.1, forward strand.
AATCGTGGCCTGAATCAAGCTAGGGAACTCCATTTTTAGAGCTTCAAGATTGAGCTTCAACAAGTATAATTCTCAACCATTTTGATTCAAATTTGTTGCTAAAATGTAGCCCTTGTCATGCTGATGTTGTTTGTATAGTTGGTTTTTAGTTGTAGTTGAGTTTTGTTGCTGAATTTTCAAATTCGTGTTTGAAACTTGTTCTGTTTTTTTTAAATCGAGTAAGTTGTGATTTAAAGAAATTTGGTGCGATGATATGATTGAGATCGTCTTGAAAAGACGCATCAAATGAAACCACTATGAGCCTCATTGATTATGGTTTGAAGGATCCACGATTTTCTGCAAATCCTTGGTTGTTTCAGGTGGTTAAAGGTTGAAGATGATGATTTTACCGTCCATCATACCACCTGTTTTAATCTCGTGCATTTGAATTTAAATGAATCTGTGTGCATGAGCTGACTAATGTCTATTGTGGATGCGTGCTTTCTGATCTTTAGATCTGCCACGTCATTTAATGAGCTGAGATCCAACGCGCTGTGTTTTTCTGATTTTATTTTTTTTCTAAATTGTTTTTAATTCCATTTTATTTTCAGAAATTCATAATAAATTCATTTTTTATCAGAAAAATACCAAAATATTTTCTAAAATTCTCTTTTATTTTTCTCATTCTGATTTTTATTTTTGTGCATTTTTATTTTGCATTTTTATATTTTTCATGATTTTTATTTGTTTTGTATGATTTTAATTGGTTCAAAAATACTTTTGAGCCATTTAAAATTATGAAATTATTTTCATATGATCCTATGATGGTTTTGAACCTATGGTGATTTTATTGGATTTTTGTTTTGGTTATTTTCATGTATTTTTTATTTATTTGCTTGATTTTAATTAGTTTAAAATTATTTTTGAGCATTTAAAAATGTTGATGAAATTTTCATGTGATTCTATGATGGTCCTAGACCTATGGTGATGCCCTTGAGTCTTCACTCATGCTTTGATCTCCTCGTTTCCTTTTTTTAGGTTTTTTCTTTCTTTTTTATTTGTTTTATTTTTGGATTTCATTTGTTTTTGGGTGAACAAATGATTTTGATCCATTATGAGGTGATTATCTTTCTTCTCCTCATTCCATTGGAATTTTTTATGTTTGCCTTGGTGTTCCCTCAATTGTGTTTGTTGATGATGGTTGATTCACTTTGAAGTTTGACTTTGACTGTCAAACTTAAGTGATCCCTCTTGTGCACTCATGATTAGGTGTATACCCTTTGACTTTGTTTTATTGCTACCCCACCTTGTCTCTTGGTTCATTTAATTACTTGATGCTTTGCTTCTTGTTTGGTTCATTTGTTTGGGCATTGTTTGGTTTACCTTTCTTTGGTGTTTGTCTGCACATTTTGGGAGGGCTTTGGATTTGAGGTGCATCTATGATATGTTGGCTTGAGGTGTGCTTGTCCATATTGTTTGGGCTTGACCTTTTGTTGTTATTTATGCATATTTCTTCCTCATCTTTTTATTCTCTCTCTTTGAGACTTCTTCTATCTTTGTTTTCATTTGTGATTGAATTGGATATTGTTTACTTGTGCTTGCTCACATGATCCCTTAGGATTCCTAGTCCCTTTGTTTAAGATGGGAGTAGGAGAGACACTAGGCTTTCAATCCTTTACATGATAACAAGTAGGATAGTCCCTCTCATCTCAACTCTAGGTCCATCATCTGTATGATAACATTAGGTAGATTTCTCTTTTATCTCAACCTTAAGACCATTTTGTATGATAACATTAGGGTTTCTAGTTTCCCCTTAGTGTTTGCTTGTGTCTTCTCTTCTCATCTCAAACTTCTCTAAGACACTTAATAAAGAATGATAAACGTTGTACGCTACGAGCCTTAAGTACATGAGAAATGATGAGTGGGGGTTTCTCCTCACTTGTCTAGAGTGTTTAGTGTATGCCATTTGGATGATATGCGACGCATTCACTCCTATGTCATAGTCTTTAGTGCAATGTGAATCTCAAACTAAATCAATCCACTTCACTAAAACCAACAAACCAAATTTAAACTTTTTTTATCCTTCGAGATTGATCTTTAAATTATTTGCAGAAAATAGTACGTTATTTTTCCGTTTTACCGCAAACAGGCATCGTCCTTAACTACTGGAATGGAAGCTTAATGTCACTCATAAAAAACACTTAACCAACCTGTGGTTCCGCAGCCTAAACTATGTTTGCTCTGATTTCTCATACCAGATGAGAATACGTAGGCACAAGACGGCGATGTCTTGGAGATAAACCTTCCCCCAATCACCCGTAGTTTTCTGAACTACGTTGACCCTGACTTTCCCATTGCACGAGGGAATACGTAAGCATAGGACGACGATGTCCTATTGAGTATCCTTTTTCTTTTCCCTCCCCTGCTTAGCAGTAGTTTTTAGATAACTCACCCCTTTGATAGACAACAAGCATGGATCCCGTTGAGTATAACGGACGTGAGAGGTGCCCATACCTTCCCCTTGCGTAGCCGACTCCCGAATCCTAGATTTGGTTGCGATGACCTTGTCTTTTCCCGTTCTTTTAGGTTTTCTTCGATCGTTCCATTTCCCTCTCTTTGGGATAAATAACGTTCGATGGCGACTCTTCTGTTTTTTTTCGTCGGCCTTTTTCGCAGTTGCGACAGTATGGTCAAACCGTGTGACATCAAAATAAACAACAAATGAAGAATATCAACTACTCAATTCATACAACACAAGTGAACATTCAGAAACAAGGAAATCGACAAGGAGAATACTTTTCATTCATAAACCAAACAGTGATGACATGAACATGGAGAGTTTAAGGGAAAAGAAAAGTTACCTCTTGGAGTTGATCCAAGGTCTCCTCAATGGTGATTGTGAAGCACAAATGATATACTGCTCGACCTCCTTAGCTTCTAGAGAGTGATTGGTTGGCCTGGAAAACCCTTCCCTCTTCAAACCCGATGGTTGATGCTTCAATGGTGGATGATGGAGGTGATGTTACAACTCATGTTTGAGAGTTGAAAGGAGTTAGTAGTGGTGTATGGTGAAGGTTTTTGAGGTTTGTTTCTGGTTTGCACAAGATGAAATGGTGGTTGGAGAGATTTTGCAAAAACTGAGGTTATGGTGTTCTTGCTCGAAAGTTAGGTTTTTTGTGTGTATATCCTCCTCTCTTCTCCCTCTATCTATTCTGATCTCCCCTCCCTTATCCATTGGTATGTTGTGGTTTTATTTTTTAAATGATGCTTTTGGAGCCAAATATTGAAAAGTTGACCATGATAGTGACGGCTCGGCTAGGGATTTTGCTCAGATGGTTGGGCAGTGATATTCTTTGTTGTGTTATGATCAGAGGAGTAGCTTAGGAGGAGCAGAAGTCAGATGGTCTTACTCATGATATTTGTCTTGCATCTTTCTTATGATGGTGCCATAAATGCTTTTGGTAGGTCAAATGAGGAAGAGCTAAAAGAGGCAATGTTTGGGATTGAGACTTGCAGAGGTAGGTGCACAAGAAACAAGACATTGGATGTTGGGAAATGCTGGCAATTTTTGATGTGAAAACTGGTCGTGGCTTGGCAAGGTGGCAAGGCATGATTAAGATCTAACTTTGGCACCATAGAGCTCCATGGTTCTTAGTTCAAATGATGAGGTTTTGGGTTCTTTGGAAAGAGGGTATGTAACCCTACAACTTTCATATTGAAAGATTCTTGAGATTGAGTTTGGATCATGATGGAAATGAAATAAGAAAACTGGTCCAAAAACCTGTCCTAGGACTTGACACTCGTGGCCTGGTCATGCCTTGGGCAAGTTTCAACAAGTGTTGACACTCATATTTATCACATCATAACTTGAGTTCTAGAACTCCAATTGAAGAGTTCTTTAGATGTTTGGAAAGTTGAGATGAAGGATAACAACTTTGATGTTTTACACTTTTTGATTTGAAGCTTAGAACTATAAAAAAAAAAAAAAAAAGCTGGCAAGTTGAGCAAAAACATGACTTGGAGAAGCCTTGGCAACTAGGGCAAGTTGCCTAACTTGTGCCCAAAATCATCAAACTTTGTGATTCCATAACTTTTCACTCCTTGATCCAAATGATAACTTCTTTATATGCTTAGAAAGCTTAGATCAAGAGGAACAACTTTCATGTTGAATTAATTTTGATTTGAGGTCAAGAAACCCATGAGGCCTTGGTTGAAGTTCTTGCAAAAATGCTTCCCTAGGTTTTGCCCTACTTTGACCTCCACTTGAAAACATCATAACTTGAGTTATACAAATTATCTTGATGAGTTCTTGGAATCAAAAGAATGATATGGAGATTACCTACAACTTTTATGTTTTTACCAACACAAATTACACTTGGAACCATCTTTAATTTGGCCTTGAAAATCACTTCAAATGTTGACTTTTTAACTTAGAAAAATTTAATCAAGAAACCCTAATTCTCCACGTCTCTTGATTTTATTGTTCCAACTTGACTTTTGATGATCCAAACATATGAGATCATAGATTAAAGCTTTTAAATTTTATGATGGACCATAAGACTCAAGAGTTGACTTTGTGATGCCTCAGTTGACTTTTTAATCAGATGAAATCAATGCCTCTCGTATTCACTTAAGGAACTCTTGACTTAGATTTATTTGGACCAAATGACCTCTTATAGACCCATGAAATGTGTGAGGACTTGTTTGGTTGGTTCCCCCTTCAAATCTTGATTAATCAGATCTTTCCCTTTCTTCCATAAAAACCCTAATTTCAACAACATAAACAAAATAACAAAGCTTGATGATTTGGTTAGTGATGCAAGGATGATTGACCTATGATTCCCATGCAAATGTTGATGAAATCTAAGAGGTAAAATTTGGGGTATGACGGGTAATTTTAAAAGGGAAAGGGCTACATTGAAATATAATTACCACTATCCTTCTAACATCTCTGAATTCCAAGTATTCTTGAGCTTCCGTTGAAAGTGACTTGATCGATGATTCTTTGATAGATGACGTTTTCCTGAGATGATCCAATCTTTTTGGATGCAGTTACTTACCATGAATCCCTAACTTTTGCCTATATTTCTTTTTTAGGTTTTCAATCTACCGGGATAATAATTTTCTGTTTATGTCTCTAATTTTTGCCTGGGCCGCCCTTTCGGGTTTTCAATCCACTAAGACGCTCTTTTTTTTAAGCGAAGTATTTCTTGACTGCATCGACATTTGTAGGTCGAGTTAACTTTTCACCATCCATAGATAGGAGTTTTAAAGCACCACATGAGAAGGCTTTCTTAACAACATATGGGCCATCATAATTTGGAGTCCATTTGCCCCTGGAGTCGGTGAGGAAAGATTGGATTTTTTTGAGCAAGAGGTCGACTTCTCTAAATACCCAAGGTCGAACCTTTTTGTTAAACGTTTTCTTCATCCTTTGTTGATATAGCTAACCATGGCATAAAACTGTCATTCTCTTTTCTTCGATTAGATTTAGTTTGTCGTATATGCTTTGACACCATTCAACTTCTGTTAGCTTGGCTTCCATCAATACTCTCATTGACGGGATCTCAACCTCTATGGGGAGCACTGGTTCCATGCCATATACTAGATAGAAATGGCTTGCCCCTATTGAAGTATGAACAGATGTGTGATAACCGTGAAGAGCAAACGGGAGCATTTCGTGCCAATCCTTGTAAGTCACGACCATCTTTTGAATGATTTTCTTAATGTTCTTGTTAGCTGCTTCAACCGCTCCATTCATCTTTGGTCGGTAGGGGACAAGTTATAGTGTTCAATCTTGAATTCAGCACATAGTTATTTCATTATTTTGTTATTCAGGTTGGATCCATTATCAATAATGATTTGACTTGGAACACCATAATGGCATATGAGGTTGTTCTTGATAAATCGGACCACCACTTGTCTAGTTACATTGGCGTGTGATACTACTTCGTCCCACTTGGTGAAATAATTAATGGCCACCAGGATGAAACGACGTCCATTTAAAGCTTTGGGTTCAATAATTTTGATCATGTCGATTCCCCATATGGAAAAATGCCATGGAGAAGAAAGAACTTTGAGAAGAGTCGGAGATACATGAATTTTGTCGGCGTAAATCTGACATTTGTGACACTTCCTCATGTATTTATAGCAATCGGATTCCATTGTCAGCCAATAATATTTTGCTCTTAAAAATTTTCTTGATATTGTATGTTTGTTGGTATGATTGCCAAAGGATCCTTCGTGAATCTCTTTCATTAGCATGTTTTCTTTGTGTTCGTCCATGCATCTGAGCAAAATCATGTTGAAGTTTATTTTGTAGAGCACGTCATTATTCAGGAAGAAGTTTCCATCCAGTCTTCTGAGGGTCTTCCTGTCTTTTCTAGACGCCCCAAGCGGGTATTCTTGTCTTTGAAGGAAAAGCTTGATGCCGTGATGCCAAGGCTTATCGTTGATGACTGCTTCAACTGCAAATATGTAAGCGGGCCTATCAAGGCGCATTATGTCAATCTTGGGTACGTCGTTCCATCGGTTCACCATAATCATGGAGGATAGAGTAGCCAGTGTGTCAGTTGTGTTGTTTTCTTCATGAGGTAACAACCTTCTTGCATAGTCTTTGTAAGGGATTAATCCAGTCTGGCGTGTGTCCCGTTCTACTTTAATCTGGTTTATAACCAAAGAAGAGTCTCCATGCACATCCAAATTCTTTATTCTTAAGTCAGTGGCTTCATCGATGCCCATGATGCAAGCTTCATACTCGGCCTCATTGTTTGTACATTTGAATGCCAATCTGGCGGTGAAAGGAATATGGGTACCCCCTGAGGTGTAACAATGATTTCCCTAATTCCGTTTCCATAAGTGTTAATAGCTCCGTCGAATATTAATCCCTATTGGGATCCTGTCTCTGGCCCTTTGTCTGGTAGCGGTTCATCGCAGTCTTTCATCTTTAGGTACATCACATCCTCGTCTCGAAAGTCAAATCTGATTGATTCACTATTGTCAATTGGTTGGTGACCAGATTATCGGCTATAATACTTCCTTTGACGGCTTTTTGAGCATGATACTCGATGTCGTATTCTGATAGCAACATCTGCCAAAGGTAAATCCTTTTAGTTAAAGCAAGCTTCTCGAAGACATACTTAATTGGATCCATTTCGGAGATTAACCAAGTGGTATGACAAATCATATATTGACGAAGATATTTAGCAACCCAAGCTAAAGCGCAACAGGTTTTCTCGAGCATAGAGTATCGAGTCTCGCAATCCGTGAATTTCTTACTCAAGTAATAAATGGCATACTCTTTTCTTCTTGTTTCATCTTGTTGACTCATAACACAGCGCATGGAATCTTCTAGGACTGTTAAGTAGATTATCAGGGATCTTCCTTCCACCAGAGGAGACAAAATTGGTGGATTCAACATATATTTTTTAATACTTTCAAAAGATTTTTGGTAGTATTTTGTCCATACACATCCTTGGTCCTTTCGGAGGAGCTTGAAAATCGGTGCGCATGTCGCTGTCATGAGAAATATGAACCTTGAGATGTAATTTATGTGTCTCAAAAATCCTCTTACTTGCTTTTTTATTCCGGGTGAAGGCATTTCTTGAATGGCCTTGACTTTGTTGCGATCAACTTCAATTCCTTTCTAGCTGACGATAAATCATAAAAGCTTTCCTGAGCAAACACTAAATGTACATTTGTTGGGATTCAAGCGGAGTTTGTATTTTCTCAGACACTCAAATAGTTTTGAAAAAATTTCCACATGTTCTTCTTCTGTTTCAGACTTATAAATCATATCGTCCACATACACTTCAATTTCTTTGTGTATCATGCCATGAAATAGAGTTGCCATTGCCCTTTGATAAGTCGTGCCTGCATTCTTTAATCCAAATGGTATCACTTTATAGCAAAAGGTTCCCCATGGTGTAATTAATGAAGTTTTATCCATATCTTCTGGTGCTATTTTGATTTGATTATAACCTGAGAGTCCATCCATGAAGGAAAAGACTTTGAACTTTGCAGTGCTATCGACTAACATGTCGATGCGTGGTAGGGGAAGTCATCTTTTGGACTTGCTTTGTTTAAATCCATGTAGTTTATACAAATTCTGACTTTTCCATCCTTCTTGGGAACTGGAACTATGTTGGCTAGCCACTGAGGATATTCTGACGTGGAAAGGAAGCATGTATCGATTTTCTTTTGGACTTCTTCTTTGATCTTGATGGTCATATATGGATGAGTCCTTCTTAATTTTTGTTTGACTGGAGGATATTCTGATGATGTTCCACAATGTTGGTATCTAACCTTGGCATATCTTGGTAGGACCAATCAAGCACATCTGGAAATTCTTTGAGAAGTTGTACCAGATTCTTTCTGACAGTTGAATTGAGCAGGGATCCAATCATAATTTCTTTTCTTTCTTCTTATGAACCCAAATTAACTGTTTCTAATGGTTCTTTATGGGGTTGAATGGACTTTTCATCCTATTTGAGTAGTTGCGAGATCTCATCTGGTTCGTCCTCTTCTTCTTCGACTTCGAACACTGGGAACTCAAAGTTGGGAGAAGGCATTGGATCATATATTTCATGGGGTTTTCAATAATTAATCTGCATAATGTGATTGATGATTCCTTTTTAGAGAAGATAGAAAAAAATGCAAAAAGTGGTGTGCAGTGTATTTTGAAAAATGCTCGTTATTTTTATCTGTTTTAGGATTACTATTTTCTGAAAAAGCAAAAATAAAAAACAAAAACAAATGCGAGAATTCATAATGACATATTTATTTATTATTTGTCAATTCTTAAAACACAAGCTCTATAAAACAAAACTCATCTATCTTGGGCAAGGCAAAGAGGAAATATTTACAGGAGACCATGCCCTATAAAATATCATTTCACTTGGGCAAGGTGAGAGGTCAAAATAAAGACGAGGCAATTACTTCGAGATTAACCAACATTCGGGATATTAACAACTATCCAATTGTGAAGAACTTCTCTGTGGATTACAAAGTCTAGTATTTTCCTTCCGGGATTATCTTCAGTAATGACACTGACTTTTGGAGGAGTTGGACTACTAGAGTCTTCTTCCCATGCAGAGTTATTAGCAGAGAAATTTTCTGTTGCCTTTTCAAATGTATCTTCTTGATCAGGAGGATCTCCTCATCTAGTTGGTTGGATGACTTCAAACATGACGTGAGAGCTTTCAAGAGCAGTATACTTCACTAGAAAATCAAACTTTTTGCTTGGTTTCCCAAGGTATCCCAAGCTTCTGAGGGGTTGTCTTCCTTGATAATATTGACTTCAGGTAGCGCAAAGTTGATCAATTCTTGTCCAGTAATTCTCGCGACTTCATCGAGACGATGTTTGATATGTTCAGGATTTTTTGAGTAAGGCTTTCATGCTTCTGAAGGAACAGATGAATCTTTTTCAAGGTTATCTGGAAAATATGCATTCTAGGACTGACTTTGATATCTTGGATCTTCCATGTAAGGATCCCAAATAGGTAAATCATCCATGGGATCGTCCAAGATGTAGTCAAAATTATCTTTCATCAGAGTATCAGTTTCTAATGAATTAGGAGGAGCGCGACATCCTTCAACATTGTAATCTCCGTAGATCATCTCGACATCTGATTTTGGAGCATATCTGGAGTTTTATTGTGGATGTAAAAATGGCATGTACGTATCTTCTTGTGATACATAACCTTTATCATTGAGGTATAACTTCCATTCTTCGTCTGGGTCGGAAGAATTGTCTTTGAAGTCATCTCCCTCGATGGTGTGGACCTCTTGGGAAACAGGATGGAGGAAACCCTCATTGTGGAAGAAATCTTGAATAGGTTGAGTGGCCTCGTCCTTCATTGTAATTTTGGTAAATGATGGTGTAAAACCAAGACCTTTTCTTGTTCTGTTATCGGTAGGAATCACAACTTGTCCCCACCCATTAATGGTACCGTTTTCCACTATTCGAACAGCGTCTTGATATGAGGAAATAGATGTTCCCTTTTCTCGATTGCTTTTGTTACTTACAGAAAGCGCTTGTAATTGAGTTCCAATAACTTCTTCTAGTTCCAAATAGTAATGATGATAGATTGCTCACGATTAGAGCTTGTTCTCAACATACCGTGACCAACTTGTTATTCTTTACAAACTTCAACTTCTGGTGAAGTGTTGAGGTAATTGCTCCTACTTCATGGATCCAAGACAATCCCAATAAACAACTATATGTTGCTCGGATATCCATCACTTGGAAGGTGACTTGGAATGTGTGGGATCCAATGGTTATAGGAAGGTCTACTTCGCTGATAACTGTTTTCTTTGATCCTTCAAAAGCTTTGACTATGATCTCGCTGTTTCTCATTAAGGTGCCTTAAAAAGATAGTTTCTCAAGAGTTGATTTTGGCATGACATTTAGGGATGAACCAGTGTCTACAAGTACGCTTGCTAGGGAATCATCCCCGCAGCTGATTATGATATTAAGTGCCATGTTTGATTTTTTCCTTCCTCTTAGGGCTCTTCATCACTGAAACCTAAGTTGTTAATGGAAGTGATGTTAGAAATGATGTTATCAAATTGATCTACCGTTACATCTTGTTCGATGAAGGCTTGTTCCAAAACCTTTTGTAAAGCTTCCATGTGAGCTTTTGAACTCAACAAAAGGGATAATACAAATATTTGGAAAGGAGTATGCAATAATTGACCCATAATGTTGTATTCACTCTTTTAGATTAGCTTTAACATTTCATCATTGTTTTTCACTTGACCTGTACCACTTGACTGGCCAATCTGTTTATTAGGAACTTTGATCTGAGGTTCTTTTTTCTTTTGTGGGATCTTCTATTCCTCTGTTGAAAATTTGGCCACTTCGGGTGACACGACTTACATCAGTGATGTTGACAATGGATGGCAGCGGGACTTCCTTTCCATCCTCCATCATGGTAGCACTGTATTTGTAAGGAATGACTTTCTCTGATTTATATGGCATCGGGCCTGGCAAGTAGATGACCAAGGGAGTTATGTGACTTTCTTTTACTATTATAAGCAACCTCTATTGGTTCTAGTTTGGCAATATCAGGAAGTTTTCCATTGTCAAAAGGGATTTCCAAGTACTTTGGCTCATTAAGTAGAGGAATTATGGTGACGACATCCCCATCAATTCTGTAATTAATGGATTCTCTTTAATTGAAGACTGTGATGGTCTTTCGATCTAATAGTTCTTGAATCTCATTTCGGATGTGGAGGCAACCATATCGGCTTCTGCAACATCTTCTGCAAGTTGAATGATCATGGTGATTTAGACCAAAGTAGTTAAGTCCACACAAGCATTTGTGAAATTTGACCAATGATGTTTTAATGTTTTTGACGTCATGAACTGCGTACTGCCCTGGGCAATCTTGCACCATATTGATTGACTGATAATCCCCCCTTCTGCTTGGTAGGATCTCTCTTTGGTCCACCTGATTCTGGAGAGCTGCTCGGACGAGGTAGCATCCTTGGTTATTCTTGGAACAAATGTTGCATTGATGATAGTTGTGAGGTGGTACATGGTTGTATCCGCTTTGTCTGCAATGCATCTTAACCAGATTTGTTCCTAGTAAGCGCACATCATGAATCTGATAACTGTTTCCAGGACCCTTGTCAATTAAGTTGACAAAATCTTTCTCATGTTGAGGTAGAGTATTCTTTTATACATTTGGATTAGTGTCCTTGAAAGACAAAATTCCATTCTTGACAAGTTTTTGTACATTGGATTTAAAACTGAAATAGTTCTCGATGTTATCCCCCGGTGTTCCTTGATGATAAACACAGAATTGGTCAGCCTTGAACCAATAGGGGGATTTTCTGGAATGGCAGGAGGAGTCCTGGTTTGAATGTGTCCTTTCGCTAGTAAAACTGGGAATAGCTCCACATATGGCATTGGTATAGGATCAAACCCTGATAACCTTGAGATACAATTGTTGTTGTTATATTGCGGGTGAGCCTGTTAAAGAGGTTGTTGCTGCCTTTGCTGATATTGTGGTTGTTGAATTTGATTTTGAGAAATCTGTGGTTGATTTGTCAAAACTGGAGCTGGGTTGATAACAGGAGATACCGTTGCTACCTGTCGAGGTTTGTATCTTCGCCTTTGTTTACCTTGTGAAATAGTGTTGATTTATTGCTCTTTCTTCTTTTGGAAAGCGCTTCCATATATCTTGTTACTGTTGGAGGGTTATGTATCTTTGACCAATCGACCCTCTCGGACTACCTCCTCAAGACGTACTCTCATGTTCACCATCTCGGTGAAGTCACTAGGCGCACTGGTGACCATTCGGTCATAATAGAACGAACTTAAAATTTTTAAGACCTCATTTCCTTTTCCTCGAGAGAAGGAAAAATCTGGGCGGCAATTTCACGCCATCTCTGAGCGTACTCCTTGAAGGTTTCTTTATCTTTCTGAGACATAGCTCTGAGTTGATCTCTATCAGGCACCATATTTAAATTGTACTTGTATTGTTGAACAAAAGCTGCTCCAAGATCTCTGAAAGTACTGATCTTTGTACGATTTAACCCCATGTACCATTTGAGTGCGGCACTAGTTAAATTATCTTGAAAGTAGTGGATCAGTAACTGTTCATTTTCTGTTTGGGTAGACATCTTCCGAGCATACATTACCAAGTGACTTTAAGGGCAATAGTTGCCTTTGTACTTTTCAAAGTCAGGAACCTTAAGTTTGTGCGGTATTTTGACATTTAGGATTAAGCAGAGGTCAGTAGCATCTTTTCCAAACAAGCCTTATATGCGAATAGCATGGAGTTCTTTTTGCATTTCCAAGAACTGTTCCTGGAATTCATTCATTCTTTCATATGCCTCTACATCCTTTCTTGGAGTAGCATGAAAGATTTGTTCTTCTAGAATGGTATGTACCACAGGATGTGGCATAGTCATTATTGTTGCGGCTCTTGGCGCTTATGTGATCTGAAGTTTGTAACTTTCAGGTATGGGAATCTTTGTCGTATATATCGCATCTTCGTTTACATGAAGTTTGTAACCTTCAGGTCTGGAGATTCTAGTCGTAGTTTCTAGGCCTTCATTGACCGGAGGTATATATCCTTCAGGAACAAAATTGAAAGGCATGCCCCAGGGAAAACCTTTAGGCATGTTGTACTGAGGAAGGATGACGGGTACCTCAAATATTGGTGTAGACACAACTTCTGAGATTACAGTCCTTTAAGCTGGTTGATCCTAAATTGTTGCCATTGATTATATCATAACTTTGAGCCTTTCCATACCTTCCTTTAGAGTAGTGACATCCTCTCTTAGCTTTCTATTTTCTTCCTCAAGATCATACATTTTGTTCTGCCGATTGCCTCGAGTATTGTACGATTAAGACAGTTTGACTCTAAAGTGCAATAAATGTGTAAGTTTTTTTATGAAAAATGTGTGAAATGCTAGAATGATGCGTGATATACAAATGCTCTTTTTTTTTAAAATAACTTTGAATAATTATGTTACAAATATTATACAACGACGGAAAGGTTTTATTGAATTCAAAGGATTACAATATCTTACAAAGTGAAGGAAGGAAAACTAGGCTTATGAATCCTAAGGAATCCTTGATGAAGGTCTAGATGCTGGTTTCTGATTCGTTTTTTGTCTCTTTGATTGGGCTTCTTCAACCGTTGGCGGGTCAATGATCCTTTTCCAGGTGAAAGGAGAGAGTAAACATTTATGTTCCTCTTGACTTTCTACAGCATGTTGCTCTCCAGTATCTTAAGCAGAGCATCTTTTTCCTTCACTAGCTCTTGAATCTTTGTGCACTCCAAGCTGACAATTTAGTACTTATTCCTCCAAGAGTTCTTTTCATGTTGAGTTTTATTAAAAGCGACCTGAAGATTCTCGGTGTCGTTCACAAATTAGAGGATAGATTCCTTTATGGGAAATACTTCTTGACGAGGGTAAGGCATCTTTAACTTGATGACCATAGCTTGTACCCATTGGAGATAAGGCTCCACAGAGATGCAGTTTGTTTTTCCCAGAGATTCTCTTCCTTTCCTATGAATATGATGCCAGGCCTGTACAACTTCTTCTTTAAGTGCTCTATCATTTTCTCCTTCCTTAAATAAAAGACATTTCACATGAATGTTATATGGTATGTCCTTCATCGGGTAACCAAGCTGACGATGGGCTAACATTGGGTGGTAGTTGATTCCTTCTTTAGTACCAATTAGGGGTACATTGGGGAAAATTCTATAGCTATCAATGATTTTTGTTTTGTCATAGACCCAATTGTATCAGTCTATGTCAAAATGAGTGAGGGACATAATCATTTTGCGACCACAGCATACCACTTTTGAGATCCCAAAAAGCAGCAGATTTTGGTAAGTGAGAAATAAACCGTTTGTAAAGTAATGGTACACAACATGCAATCATCCCTTCGTTGTACAAATTCCTTAGATGTACTGAGTGGAAAGTGTCTTCAAGGTTGGAACTAGATTCCCGATTAAAAATATCTTGATAGCATTGATGTCGACAAAGTTGTCAATGTTGGGGAAAAGGAATAACCCATAGATGAGTAAAACAAAGATATCATCGAAAGCAATGATGTTCCCTATGATGGAAAATTATAGGGATTTCTCCATCAAGATTTTAGCTAGTAGACCTTGAATTCCTCCCTTGGTGATCATGTGAGCTTTGATATCTAACACTTCCAAGGAGGTAGCTCTTGCAATGGTTTGATCTTTGGGAATTTCTTCCACGGCAGAGAAAGGATTTTGATCAGTGATAGGTAAACCAATGAGCTGACAGTATTCTTCCAATGTTGGTGTGAGCTGATAATCTGGAAACGTGAAGCAGTGGTACACCGGATCATAGAACTAAACCAACGTAGATAGTTCTCCTTCCACCATGTTGACTTTTAAAAGAGACAAAAGTCCTCCATACTTAGCTCTGAAAGCTACAGGGTTAGTAATCAACCTTCCCAATCTTCTCAAGTCTTCCAGTCTTGGACTTCTGAAGGTGTACTTCTGAGTTTTTCTTCTACCAAAATCCATAGCATAATTTCTCTCTCTGATATTTGCAACAACCATATTTTTTAGTTCTTTTGAAAAGTTTGAAAAGGACTTTTTTGTGAAAATTGTGATGAATGCATGAATGCAGCAAACACAAGTATATGAAAACATGGGTTCAAGGGTTCATCGTCACGAGCATGAAGCCATGGATCTACCCATCCCCAAGGTATGTATTAGGGGTTCAATTTTGTACCTGTAGAACAGCTTTTAACAAAGGTTCCCAAAATCATTGACCCCTCGTTAGTATATTACCAGTAAACTGATTGACACATGAGAGTTGTAATATCCTTAAGATGGATCTCATTAGAGTGTAATATTATGTATCAACTATTCCCGATAGTCATCACACTACGTCCTAAAATGGCCGACTGGTTAAATGTTTACTAATCCTCAGTTTCACGGGTTCCTAGTGGATAAAGTAATGCATTCACGACTTGCTCGCTCAACATCAGTAATTCCAAAAAGATACCTCTAATGATTTGGTGGACTTTCAAATTAGCTTGGTCGGGACTCACTCCCTATAAGCTTTATTGATTTTTCCACCTCCTATCTTAAAATATGCTTTCAAGCCCACTGAGGACTTTTGACTCACCACATGTGTATTAATCACATTCCCAGATAAAAGCAATTTAAACAAGTATGGCAAATAAGCAGATAAAATGATGGAAAACAGCAGATGATATCAAATGAGAAAGAAAATAAGCAAATGAATAGTAAAATATATGCAAATCAAGGCTTAACCCTCTAGATAGATAAGAAATCCCCAGTGAAGTTGCCATTTTTCTATAGCTCTGATTTTCGTGATGCGGCCACTATCGTATTTAGTGCTACTTTCGAATTTCTAATATTTATCCTATGATGCTTAAAAGAAAGGGGCAGAAATCTAAACTAACCCTGCTCGCAAATGGCTTTCCTACAAATGCTAAGAGATTTGGAATCAAAGGTTGGTTATACTAAGGGAAGCTATTAACACCTAGAGTATCTATAGTAATCTATAGGAACCTTGATTGTATATTTTTACTATTGAATTACTTGCTTGCTTAGGTTTGTCTGCTGTTTAATTGGGAAAGCTTCTCCTTTGTGAAAATTGAGGAAATATTTTTGTTTGGTGTTTCTATTTTTTTGGAAGGTATCTAGACCTAAAGGTTTCATTAGTGTGTGTGCTTGTTAAAATCTCGCAATCTTATACCTACGTATTCTTAAAAAGGAAACTGAGAAATCAGAGTGTTCGTAGTTCCTCATAATCTATAGGAGGAAAAATTTTGTTTTGTGTCTTGTTTAAAGCCCAAGATGATGAAGCTAAAAATAGTGTTGGAAAGATTTGACAAATTGTCATTTTTAAGGGAGATATCTCACCTATTCACTACAATCATGTAAGAATGATGTCATAAGGGAGGAAATCTTTGAACTTATTGTGTTTAAGCAATGCCACTTTTTTATTTATGAATTATTTACGTACTAAGAGAGGGATCTTAACTTGGATATAGGATCGACAAGTGTGCCACTTACATCAGTTAGATGAAAGAAAAGTTTTAGAATTATGATAAGAGAGGGACTCCAACTTGGATTTTGAATCAACAAGTGTGCCACTTACACCACTTATATGAAAAAGGATTTTTAATATTTGATTTGAATTGTAGTGATTAAAAGAGATGTATTCCTACAGAGATGACTCAAAGTCTCATCTGTGAGAAGATTGATTTATGTATCTTGATTGAAGCCTAAGATATGAAGCTAAAAGATTAAAAACCGACTCAACTGAGGAGTTCTATCTGTCTTGTACAAGGCCCAATATTGAGGCTGATTGACTGGGGAAATTATTTGTGTAAAAGCCTAAGAGGAGGCTAATTTGAAGAGGCTGACTCAATATTGAGGATTTGATTGACTCTTTTGGGGATTTTATTTGTATTCTACATAAAGCCCAGGATGAATGAGGCTAAAAGAAGTTACTTGTATCCTGTACAAAGCCCAGGATGGTGAGGTTAAAAGATTTTTTATTTAGATGACTGAGACTTGACTTATGCTTTTAAGAAGCCTGAGGGTCCTTGCATGAAGCCCAAGAGGAGGTTGTGGGGAATTGAATGAGACTTCCTAAGTCTCCTTGTATGAAGCTCAATAGGAGGCTAATCTTGCTGGGGAGATTCTTTGTATGATGCCTAAGAGGAGGCAATGATGATTGTATAAGGCCCAAGAGGAGGCCAGAGAACTAGTTGCTTGAACTAAGTTATGATTGAAGGGATCTTATTGTTTGTCCTATGTCTAAACTAAGGATGATGTAAATGTCAAGAGAAACTTAACAAAATATGAACAAACATGATTGAATATTCACAAGTATTGACATATTTGAATTCATGAAAGATTGCACATCTTTAGGGTTTTATGTGTTGAATGTTTTATTTGTGTGTTTATTCACAAAGGTGTTGGGTCTTACACTCTAAGCAGAGGTGCAAGATTTATTGAAAAGAAAAGAAAAGGTGTTAGGTCTTACACTTTATCATAGGCCCAAGATTTATTGAAAAGAAAAGAAAAGGTGTTGGGTCTTACACTTTAAGCAGAGACCTAAGATTTATTCTATGTACAAAGGTGTTGGGTCTTACACTCTAAGCAGAGGCCCAAAAGAGTTTAAAAGTAGAATGCCACTAGGGTTGTGTTTGATGAAAGTTGAGGATTGAGTTTTGGAAGATTGAAAGTTTTTAGAAATTGAAGAAAGTTTTTAGGAAGACGGAAAGGACTTACGCTCTAATAGAGGCCCAAGGGGTTTTAAAAATGGTTTATTTAAAAAATGTAAAAAGTGATGGGTCTTACACTCTAATAGAGGCCCGCGATTTTGATGATTTGAAAATTGAAAGAGGTTAGGACTTACACTCTAGCAGAGGCCCAAGATTTTGATGATTTGAAAATTGAAAGGGGTTGGGACTTACACTCTAGCAGAGGCCCAAAACTTTGAATTTGAAAAGTTTAATCGGGAGGAAAACCCAAATTTTAAAAGAATTAATCAAAGGTGTTTTTTTTCAAATAAATTAAAACATGATATAAGTGATGTGTAAGTCAAAATAAACATGTTGTGATCTTAAACATAAAAAATTATGAAGAATTAAAATGAACTAGGTTTAAAAACAATTATGAAGAAAATCAATTTTTCAAGGTTTTTAAACATAAAAATCAATTATTTTCAATTTATTAAAAAGTGATTAAATAAAATCTTTTTTTGTAAATTTTTTGTGGATTCATAAAATATATAAGATAAATAAGAGTTTTGCAAAAAATTGGCTCAAAATAATAATTTTTAATAGGTGAAATAAATTGATGAAGTTGTGAAGAAAACTGAAGAAAATAGTGATAAAAAAAATAAGAAAAGGTCCTCCCAAGAATTGAACCCACGCCCTTGGGGTGGAGGGTTCAAAATTTATCAACTGAGCTATGTGCGTATGGTGATAGCAAGATGGAAGGAAAAAATGATATATTAAAAACTCTTTTGAAAATAGTTTAAAAAATAAAACCAAAAGGTCTGGGGCGAGGGGGATTTGAACCCCAGACCTTGGATTCCTCACACACTAATACTAGTGTTTTCACTAGGGCGCAATGCCAATTCAGATTTTAAGTTGGAAACCAAATAGTATATATATATATATATATATATATATATATATATATATATATATATATATATATATATATATATATATATATATATATATATATATATATATATATATATATATATATATATATATATATATATATATATATATATATATATATATATATATATATATGTATATATATATATATATATATATATATATATATATATATATATATATATATATATATATATATATATATATATATATATATATATATATATATATATATATATTAAAACTTCTTTTTATTTTTAAAAATGGTGCCACCATTGCTGATGTTCTTCGTCAACAATATCAGATTTGCAAAATGATTCTTATCTTACTCAATTCATAACCATTCTGCAAAGTGTAAACATGAAAGTTGTGTGTTTTTCAAAAAGAAATTAAATGGTTCTTTTTAATTTCATTTATTTTAAGTGTATCACAAGATATCATGTTATAATCAGATGAATCCTAAGAAATGCAAAAAATATATGAAATCATATATACAACAGATAATATGCAATTGATTAAGGAGAAACAACATATATAGGTACAGAAATACAGTGGTAACTTAAAATAACAAGTATTATGCATGTGTCATTGAGTTTGAGAAATTGAGGCTTACCTCTGCAAGAAGGAATCAAATTATGTGGTAGGGGTATTCCAGAAGTGAAACAATGATCCTCACAGCTTCCTTACACCTCAAGGAATGTGTTGACGTGCTTGGAATGATTTGAAACTCCTTGGATCAACTGGCTCGAGTCAGACTGCAGTTGGATCAAGTGAGGATTGAGGATGTTGATCCTAGTGTTACAGATGCGTTTGAATGATTCAAATCACTTCTATATAATATTTATGAGGCGTGTGGATGATTGGTTTGGGTGGAATTTCTCTGAAATGAGAAATTTGATTTCTCACTTTCTTCGTGTTTTGAAATTTTGAACAAAGATGAATTTGGAGAAAACAAGTATTGAAGTTATTTTAGTGTCGTTTGAATGATCAGAAGTGAGCTCTGTTTATAGGTGGATAGATTTGTCTTGGCTGAGTAGTGATGGATTGAAATAAGAGCTTGGTTCAATGGTTTTGGCAAGGTGTAATTAGTTCTATGCCAAGGTACATTATCTCTTCCAAATAGCATAGCTACTTTTTAACCAACTCAATATTCTGCAGAGTGATTTAATATTGTTTAAGTAGAGATCTTGACTGAGGAGAGCTGTTTTGTTGAATGTGCACTATTGCACATAAATGCATCTTTGAATTCAAGGCATATGTGACAAAACTCCATTATTTCAATGGGATTTCTCTTGACTCCTTGACTATATCTTACAGTTTTGTCATGATTCAATCATATTTTCATTGTATAAGTGCTTACACAATGGTCACACTTGGACTCAAAATTCGTGTCTTGCAAGAAAGGTCCAAAACAGACTTTGCAAAACAGTTGCAGCAAGGTGTATTGCACCCTCCATAACTCTTTGCTCAAGTAGAGTTTGATGATGATCTTGGACATTTTAGAACACTGGGATAACATAATTCAACTTTGATGTTTGCATTTTGTTTTGATTCATCTTAGATCTTGGAGAAAAATGACCTCAAAGTTGGCTAAAACACAAAATAGATTTTGTCCAAAATTTCTCGAAGTGTCAAAGTTTAAAAAGTTTTGAAACCCTAACTTCATGGCTTCATATCTCAAAATCTATGCACTTTTTGGGAATCCACCTTAAGTGACAAAGTTGTAGTATGTAACAAGCTCTTAAATTTGATCTTTAGATCCAAGAAAATGGTTGCTTGGTTTGAAATTTATGATCTTGCAAAGTTTGCTCCAAATTAGGATTTTCTTCATAAGAAAAAAATCACTTCTTTATGGTTGCCCTTTTTACAAGTAACCTCACTTTTCTTGATTTTTCTTGATCAATCATGATCTAAATTACATATTAACATTATTCTTGACTTGAAAAGGGCATGGTTGACCGAAAAATTAAAAAGTCAAACTTGATTTTGAACACAGTTGACTTTTTGTATCAAATGAATCTTAAACTTTGTGATCTCTTATGAAATCAAACCTTTGGACTAAATTAAACATCATGGATGGACTTCAAAGGTGTTTTTTAGTGTCTTGAGTCATGTCTCAAGGTTTGAAATCATGTCTTGGCCAAAAGTCAAAGATATGGTTGACTTTTTTGTCAGAAACCCTAGTTTGTGGTCCATATGAATTTGAATCTTTTCACTGCTTATGAATCAAGTTCTTTGAGTCAATCCAATCATATGAATGGACTACTATTATGTATTTTAGGTCTTTGAAACACATCATGAGGTATTGGCTCATGCTCAAATGAAAATTTCTCTCTAAAAGCCTTGATCAACCAAAACCCTAATTTGGTGCCTCAGATGATCTTGGGGTTTGATCCACTTGAAGTGATGTATAATTGTGCTTGATTCTCGATGAAAGAGGCCTTTTGATCTTTATGAATGAGTGAGAGAATTGATAGTTTGAAGATCATGCTTATCCTTTGATAATTCATTTGCTTGAGCTTTAGGGGGATCACTTAACCTGTGAAGCAAGTAAGCACACATATCTTGTACTTGTGATTGGGTTAGAGATGTATGAAAGTATATTCATATGATATGTAAATGATGTGGTATTTTAGGGTAAAAATTTAGGGTATAACAATGACTATAGTTTTAGGCCTCTAAATACTGCAGGAACAATTCCAACATTGTGGTAACGAATTACATATGGATGGTAATCGGTTACTGCATGCTGCCACTCCCTCAATTCATCAAAAATCATGTCCCTACTGATTATGATTCTCTTGTTAAATACGTCACTTTTAACCATTCATTGAGTGACACTGAACAAGTATCATTTAACCTCCTTTTTCATCTAGCTTCTTTCTAAGTTGATCCAAAATATATCTATGCCCAAGAACCAAATGCCCTCGAGTGTCTCATACTTGGTTTGAATTCGGACCATGATTCTTCAGGTGTGATATTTTTCAGCTTCTTTGTTGAACAACTATTCAACAAATATATTGTTATGGATACCGCTTCTCCCCATTATTATTTTGGCAAGTCATACCCTTTCAACATGCTTCTTACCATGTTCACAATTGATTAATTTTTTCTCTAGACGACTCCATTTTTTTAGGCGTATAGGGTGGCACTACCTGATGTAGATTGCCTTTTTTATCGCAATTTTCCAAAACCATTTGAAACATATTCACCTGCACCATGTATTTTTAAGGTTTTGACTTTGTGATTGCATTCTCTTTCAACCATGGATTTGAACTTCTTGAAGACTTCAAACATCTCATCTTTTATTTTGATCAAATAAGTCCATAATCTTTTATTTTGATCAAATAAGTTCATACTTTTCTAATATAATCTTTTATTTTGATGAAATAAAGCCATAGTTTTCTAACTTGCATAGATCCATAAACACCCGAATATGCCACCTCAAGATGAAACATGGTTATGCATCCTGCATTTTTTTTTTTAAAGATTCCTTTATGTTTCTTGGCCAGCACACACTCTTCACATACTTCAGTTGGCATATTAATCAATTGAAACCTCATAACCATGTTGCTTTTTAGAATAACATTGAAATCTTTGGAATTCAAAAGCCCAAACCTATAGTGTCAAATCCATTCCTCCATACTAGATGCAGTTGCAAGACATTTGTTCCCCATTACTTTCAGTTCAACCTTGAAAGTTATGTTACGATCCATAGGGGCCTTTAGGATTAAACTCCCATTCGCATCCATAACTTTTAGCACTTTATTTTTCATGTGAATCTTGTAATTCCTTTCGAGAAATCGACCAGTGCTTAAAATGATACACTTGATTCCAAGAATATATAACACATCTTTAATCAAAGATTGCTCACTGTTCTTCCTCTTAATTGACACATCACCAATCCCCTCTGCCGCTAGTGTGATGTCATCCACGAATTTCACCTTATTCTTCATGGCTTTCATCATCTTTATTTCTTCCTCCTCTTTCTCTATTGTTTCCATCTATTTAATTGTTTGATCGACCACCTTTGTTGTATTTGCTTTCGCCTTGTTAGAATGTTGAATTGTTGAAATTTTAGGAGTCCTTTCCACCATTGTTTTGGTAGTTTCCTCTACCACTATTCATGAATCACTTTCCCTTCGCCTTCTTGCCTTTTTCCAATGAAATGGGCTTGCAAAACAATCTCAACTTTTTCCTTGTCAATATTCCTCTCCTCAATTCACTGCTCAGTGATTGTCTCTCCACACACCTTTACTTGGTTCACCAATTTTGTGATTCTTGTTGTGAATTCACTATTAGGTTCATTCTCTTCCATCTGAATCAATTCCAGCTGCCTCTTCCGAGTTTGTAAGCTCACCACATTTGCATTATCAGCTCCTGCACAACTTTTCTCAATAATTTCCCCAGTTTCCTTTAAGGATGTGCATCCACCAACCTTCTCAAAGTTATAAACATCAACACATTGATGAATCAGGAAAAAAAAAGCTTTAAAGTCTTTCGTCTTCTCTTCCTTATGTGTGGTCCTTTCTGCAGCCGTTGCACCTTCTACAATTGGATTAACATCATTCTTGATCACTTCAAGATCATCTTGATAACTAAACACCACCTTCATCTGTTTGCATTATTTATCATAATTCTTCGCATCGAAAATTGAGAGATTTACAAAGATATATTTATTAGAGACAAAAAAATATTTTCGTACACTAAGTGATTGGTCAAAGAATCAGACTCTTGATGTCAAATGTTAGGGAAAAATCCAACCACAAAATAACAATGATTAACAAGTGAACAATGTGAACAGGGTGAAAGAATAAAAAAAAATAGGGTATAAAACAGTGACATTATCATTCAAACCTAAAATGAGATATTTATACATCATTGCATAACATTACAATTAAGCAACTTAATGAAAAAATTGATAGATGACAACCGATTACCATGGGTACGTAATCGGTTATGCAAAACTCAATGACTTAAATGATAAAGGTTGCACAAAAGTGGTAAGTGATTATGCAAAAGACATTTGGATGATATAGTGGATGATGACATGATGACGATGTAGTTAATGTTATCTCTTAGGTCTTACCACAAAAGTGTTATTTTATACTTAAACCAATGTTACATAAACAACAATTTATGTTTTTCATATATAAAATTGAAGCAAGATTCCAACCTTGTATTTTCTTAGCGTATACCTATAAATATTTAGCAGAAACATACTCAGATAACCATTATACATTAAAAAAAAACATCACCAACTTTCACCATCCTCTAAACATTTATTAAGATTAGATTGGTTAATTATTTAATAAAGTAAAAAAGTAAGATTACTCGAAAGTGGTAGGCTTGTGGTGGTGGATCCCATCCATTGAAGATATATGATACTTTAAGATCTTCCACATTGAATCATATCAATTAGGTGGAATCAATCTTTCACTTATTGACCTATACAATTATTCCAAAAAATAAATACTACTATATCACAAGATTTATACTCATGAAAATTGTACAAACACAAGATATTACCACATTAGTAAACAAATTACCATTTAAGTTGAAGACACAAAGTGGACCCATTTTGTGTCCTTGCAAGTAATTAAATGGACTAGTCAAAGTTCACATATTTCCAAGACAAGGTTTGTTTTGCTTCATGTATATATGTTGATAGAAAAGTGGGAAGTTCAAAGTATAAGGACTGTAAAAAGAGTTCAATTTTTGTACTCTTTGATGTCCCAATGCTAGAAAACAAAAAATGCTACAATTACAATATGGGGCTATTGAAAATGTAGGGTCCAATATTCACTTAGAATTGCAACTCATAAATAAATAATAAATTAAAGAGTGCACAATAAGGAGTGACAAGACTTGTTATCTATCAATAAATTGTGTGGTTTCTTATGATTTCTTTCTTTTCAATGTTTTGGGTCCCATACTAAAATTGTAACATATCTAAACTAGATCTTATGTTATTTATACAACGTCGGCAAGTGAAGTGTCACGACAAAAATGTGGTAAAGCCAATAGACAACGTGTCTTTTTCAAATTGTAAAATGATTTTCTATTTTCTATTTTTAAAATCTAAAATATTAAATTAGTTTTTATTTTTATTTAAAAAATTTATTTTTTTAATTTTCAAAAACTATTTTTTATTTGAATTATAAATTTGTATAAATTAAAATCAATTCTAAACATAAATGTCTATTGTTAATAGCAATAAATATAAAAAAAACATAAAGAAAAAACCATAAAATTTAAGTAATGTGAATTATATAACTTATAAAAATTAAAATTACAAAGAAAATATATAATAGAACATAAGGAGATTAAATTA